>OVAQ01000511.1:0-30523 GCA_900406345.1 Erysimum cheiri
AAGAGGTCCAAGAGGAGTCCAGTTATCAAACCAAAAAGAAGCTGATTGCCCATTGCCAATTTTGCTGTGAATGAACCTTTCTGCAAGCGGGCGCAATGATAAAATCATCTTCCAAGTCCAAGAGTCCCTTGGATTTGGATCAATTTCCCATAACGATCTGTTCCTGAGATGATGATGTTTATGCCAAGAAGACCAGAGAGATTCATTTCCATCAAATAATAACCAAACAAAGCGAAGACAAAGGGCTTTGTTCCAAATAGTGAAAGAGTTACTATAGTTTGAGATGCGATGACCACAGAAACAATGAAAATTTAACAACTAACAATTGTATATTATGAAACACCTATGTGAAATCCATGATCATGATAAGTTGATTATTCACAAAAAAAAAAATTTGATCCATGATGATCGTGGTACTCTTTTTGTTGAAAACATATTTGAATCTAGACTAAACACGTAAGATACGTGAACGTAATCTTTTTGCCTAGAATATAATCAGATTGGTATGTGTTAAATTTATGTTAACCCTAATAAAATTAATGAATCATGCAAGAAAAGAAACGTTCCATACGGAAAAAAAGGTTCACACAAAGAGTCAATGCCATACTTCTATCGACTCATATTAAAAGGATTGGAAGAAAAACCACATTCTTGATTATCAATTAATGGCCATCTCTCTAACATTATGTATTCGTACCGCCCTTCTTATCACTCTATTCGCTCTCATTTGCCCAAAGCATTGCACCTCGTATCCCCCACTTACGCTAAGGCTATTTCATACAAAAGCCAGTTACTTGGATTCCAAGTCAACCCCGGTTTCTCGCCTAGATAACTTGTGGACTACGGAAACAGCAGATATCGTCTCACATGTCACTCCTATTTCGAATCCAGCAGCATTCCTTGCAAATATTTCTATGGGCGATCCACCGGTACCGCAACTCTTACTCATAGACACAGGTAGTGACCTAACTTGGATCCAATGTCTTCCCTGCAAATGTTACCCTCAAACAATTCCTTTTTTCCACCCTTCAAGATCTTCCACTTATCGTAACGCAACCTGTAAATCCGCACCACACGCCATGCCCCAAGTCTTTCGCGACGAAAAGACTGGAAACTGCCGATATCACCTACGCTACCGCGACTCTTCGAACACGGGAGGTGTTTTAGCTGAAGAAAAACTCACATTTCAAACATCTGACGACGGTTTAATCTCTAAACCAAACATTGTTTTCGGCTGCGGACAAGACAACTCCGGTTTCACTCAATACAGCGGTGTGCTCGGTTTAGGTCCCGGTACATTCTCCATAGTAACCCGCAATTTCGGCTCCAAATTCTCATACTGCTTCGGTAGCTTAGCCGATCCAACTTACCCTCACAACATTCTAATCCTCGGAAACGGGGCCAGAATCGAAGGCGATCCAACGCCTTTACAGATCTACCAAGACCGTTACTACCTTGACCTCCAAGCAATCTCCTTGGGGGAGAAACTTCTCGATATCGAACCTGGGATTTTCAAGAGATATAGGTCCCAAGGAGGCACGGTCATGGACACGGGCTGTTCACCGACGATTCTAGCCAGAGAAGCTTACGAAACTCTCTCTGAAGAAATTGATTTTCTTCTAGGGGAAATTCTCAGGCGCGTTAAAGATTGGGAGCAGTACACAAATCCTTGCTACGAAGGGAATCTTAAACTTGATCTCTACGGCTTTCCCGTTGTCACATTCCATTTCGCCGGCGGCGCTGAGCTGGCCTTAGACGTTGAGAGCTTGTTCGCTAGCAGTGAAAGTGGAGATAGCTTTTGCTTGGCTATGACTATGAACTCGTTTGATGATATGAGCGTTATTGGTGCCATGGCTCAGCAAAATTATAATGTAGGTTATGATCTTCGAACCATGAATGTTTATTTCCAGAGGACTGATTGTGAGCTTCTTTGAATCTTAACAATCCAAAGTTTTAAGAAGAATTTATTTTTCTTTTTGCACAAGAGCCATTATAATCTCACATGTAATTAAATTCAAGATTAGAAGAAAAAAAAAGAGTTAGAAAGTTTGGTAGTTAACAGAGTTGAAGCATATATATGTATATCATTTAATTAATATCCCTTAAATTGGAGTTTTGAAAAAACAAACAAAAATAAACTAATTATACAAACTGTATTATTCTTTTTTACTCAAGACACAAAACTACCTTCTTATTATTACTGCATATTACAAAAATAATAACAATAATAATATTACAAAATCTCATATATTTTGTCTTCATCGCTTTTGTCCCATAGCAACCACAGGGAGAGTCACTTTATGCCCTCGGCTTCCTTTCAATGTAACCTCTCCGAAGCTGTAAGCTTTGGTCACGGATCTCACTGTTAGAGTCACCGAGAAGGTTCTAGAAGCTCCTGCTCTAACTGTCATTGCAGGAGGACTCACTTCAATGGCGATTGCTGGCTCCATCCTCGATGTAATTGTGTATGTTTCTTCCTCCTCTGCGACATTCGTCACTCTTCTTGTCACAGTTTGTGTTCTCACGAGATGAGAGATGGCTATGGATGGCGTGTTGAAGTTTGAAGGATGGACCATTTTGAAATTGCAAGGTGTGTTTGTGAAGTTTGTTATCTCGTGAGCATCAATACCCGGCGTGGTACACAAGAATCCTAAATAGTCCTCATAACCTTCAAGAAAAGTCAATCAATCATATAGGGTATAGGCCATATAAAGTAACCAGAGATCGAAGAAGAGAACTGAAGTTTATGTCAATCGAGTGGAGAGATTTACCCGCATCAAAGATGAGACCAGGGTCTAGAGCAGCGCTTGGATTAACATGACCACTTCCATAATCAAAAGGAGTTGCTTTAACGAGCGTTACTGTCTCTGTGTCAGAATATTGCTGTGCTTGGAGAGGCCTTCCTGCTCGATCCATGACTGTTGAAGTCGTCATCAAAGCTGATTTGATAGCAGCTGGACTCCATTGAGGATGCTTCTGTTTCACCAGAGCAGCTATACCCGCAATGTGTGGTGCAGCCATGCTTGTGCCAGAAATTAGTGCAAATCCTTCGCCTGCTCAATAGCCGAAAACTGAACATTTAGGTTCTTGCTCTATAGTACTTATGGATAACTCTGACAAGATTTGTGGAAATGCTTACCGACATAGTTAGCCTCGTCTGTTCCATTTTCAGACCAGGCAGACCATATTAGAGAGCCTGGAGCAAGAATATCTGGTTTAAGGAGATCAGCATCCTGAAAGCTGAAATCTTTGGTGTTGGGTCCTCGAGCTGAGAACAGAGCCACTTCAGGTGCGGATTTGTGAAGAATGGGTTCCAAACCGTCTCCGATGCTTCCTTCAGCTTTAAAGTCCTTTACCCTTCCCATCCAATCTCTTGACGTCGTGACATTGTAATAATCAATCAAATCCTAAGGAAGAAAAAATGGTATTCCAAGTTGAGGAAAAGATGAGGGAGGGAATAACTGTATAATGAACATAACGAAACTGTATTACCATTGACTTAGAGACATCTGTAATCAGAATCCCAGGGATGCAAGAAGGGACGGGATCGAATTTTGTCCCAGGAGAAACATTTTCAACAACAAGAACGAAACCAGCAGCGCCTAGATGCTTGGCAGTTTCAGCAACTTTCTTGATTGAAGCTGAGCCAGCAACAAAGTTGAAAGAATATCCACAGAGTAGAATGTTTCCTTCAACCAATTTTTTGTTTAAAACTTCTGGCTTCTGGCAATCTGACGGATTGAATTTATTACCAGAAGAACCAAGCAGAACATCATTTGCAGAGACCATCTTGTATGAACGATGAGGTCGAGTTGAAGCTGCACAAACACATAATTGTTCATCAAAAAACTATATTAAAAACACACAGAATAAACTAACGTTCTCTTCCTAAATAAGATATTATTGTGTGGATTTACATATTTGGATCAGAGAAAGGAGAAACTTACGGGATAATCCCATTCCGGCAAGCATTTTACCATTCCCAAGTGTCAGATGATTTTTGTATCTGCGATCATCAATTGCAGCAGCCACAGTAGTTATCCAAGGGCTGTATGAAACCAGAGTTTTTGGAAAGGGACCTCCGTTTCCAGCAGCTTGAGCAACAAAAACACCAGCTTTTACGGCCCCAAGAAGTGTAGCATCGAATGGATTCAAGAATGTTGTCTTGGTAGTAGCTGGAGGACTGTTTGGACCAACCGAGAGACTCAAAATATCTACTCCATCATGAACAGCCTGCTCAGAAAAGTCATACATGTTTATGAAAATTTGTGTAGAAACTTATTGACCAGTGTGAAATATTAGAGTTTCATGGGAGTTGAGCAGTTTAAGAGATTATTTCACTTCTGAAGATTCTCAAAACAGAACATCGAAGCAGAGGTTTGAAGAAACTAGAAAAAAGTCAGCAGGAGAAATCATTATTTCATATATTTGGTACAATTTGGTCCATCCAATTTAGTAGTGTGCTAAGTTCTTGCTTACCATGTCAATGGCAGCAACCACATCAGCTACAAAGCCTCCAAAAAGCCGGTAGAGAGCTTTGTAAACAGCAATCCTGAAACAAGATATCATTTAATTTAGAAGAAAGGAACAGAAGTGTCTTTAAAGCCACCAATTTCTGGATCGATTATCTATCTACCTTGCACGAGGAGCCATCCCGCTTGCTTTTCCAAACTCATAGCCGTGCATCCTCACTGGAATACCATTATTCCCAGCTGCAATAGCTGCTGTGTGACTGAAAGGCCAATTTTTCGTTAGAACAAAAAGAAGCATACAAATCAAAATGTGCAGAGGAATAAGCAGTTTTGAGATACGCGAGTGTGAATTAATCATATTTTGTGAACGTACTACCCTGAAACTAATTGCCATTGGGAAAATTATGAAGCTTTTCATAAAAACCAATTGTATTGTTAAAAAAAATAAACAAGACAAACCTTCCATGTCCATCGCCATCCATTGGTGAAGCATAGTCGATATCCGGGTTAAATGCACCAGCTGCTTTAGCGGCTTCAGCAAAATGCTGTGCTCCTATGATCTTCCCATTGCAGAAACTCTTTTTAGTATGAGGATCTTCTTCGCATTTCCCTTTGTAACTAGGATGAGGGCCATAAGGTAGTGCTGTGTGGTGAGACGCAAAACTTGGGTGATGCGGAAAAATCCCTGAGTCAATAAAGCCAATAACAATATCTTCTCCTGCTCTATCGTAACCACCACCAGTTGGCCAAACATCAGTTGGTAATCCCAAAAATTGTGGTGTATGTGTGGTGAGTTTCCTCACTTTCCAATCTCTTTCTACAGATTTCACACCAGGCGCGCGACGAAGCATTTCTGCCTACTAATATAGCGGAAAACAGTAAGGGACCACAAATTAACAACTGAAATGTAATATCAGAGACTATCTCGAATCAAATTTCACCTGATCAGGGGAAACATGAGCTGCAAATCCATTAATAAGGTGTTTATAGCTGTAAAGCTTTTTATATGATCCTTCCTCAAAGAGCATTCCAAGAAGCATATCATGTTTCCTCTCAAGGTGACGGGCGTATGATGTCACCAATTCACTGCCATAAAAGGGCAACAGCTTGTTAAACTAGCAAGCAAGATTTAGAAGATGCAAAATATTTTTGGCCAAAACATTGTAATGCACTTCAATGATAAAAGCCTAATCAAAGCTAAGGAAATTGAAGAAACATGAAATCCTACTACCAAACCCCAATTTTTCCTCTCTGCTATGTATAGTAAAGTCTTTGCTAAGTCAGATTTTAACAAGATTGTTGTATCTGAGAAGAGAAAACACAAAGTACCTTGTCGTATCAATTTTCTCATCAGATTCCACAGCAGTTGCTTCAAATCCATTATCACCACCTTTGTAACTGATGATTGGTTCTCCTTCCATAGTCACAATGTAAATCTCTGCTGTCACAGTGAAGAAAAATGCGAAAAAGACGAGAACTTTACACCCGATATCCATCTTGCTTCTCACCAAAGAAGCACCAAGCTCAATTCGCTATAGGCTAGTAATCTGCAGTATCAAAATCCAATGAAAAGTATTAGCATCCCTGAAAACAACAATATCTATCAACAGCAACAATCACCTCACAGAATTAGCCTTATGTTTAAACCACCACATACATATTCTAAAACAACAATGATCAGTTAATCTCACACTCTTTCTGCTCTCTTTCACAGTGATAAAAGAGTAAACTTTCTAAATCTGACAACTCAAAATAAAATCATCTCTGAGGCTTAAATCTTGAAGGTTTTAAAGGCCACTCCCAAGTAACTCAAAGATAAAGACTTGGGATACTTCAATCCACTGTAGATTGGTAAACCAAACTTCTCTAGACAAATATACCTAAACAGAATCAACTGTTTGAAAGACGATGCAGTAACCACAGTAGCAAACTGTTGCTCAGCAATCAGTGAGACAGAGAAAGACAAAAACGAAACAAATCTTGAGAAATATATAAATACACATGAAATTATTAAGATAAGAAAAAACAACCCACTTTCTTCAAATCATCCAAGCAAGGAATAAGCAAATAACAAACCCAGAAACCCAAAAAAAATGCTTCTACATTAACAAAAAGAGGATCCTCTTAACTTGAAACTTGAATGGAATAAAGCCAAAAAGCAAAAAACAAAAAGGATAAAACTTACTTGGATTCACGAAACGAATCAAGCAGAAAAGTAAAGCAAATTTGAGAACGAGACGGTGAGATTAGTCACCGCATAAATCAAAATGTGCAGATTGATAGAACAATCTGAACAATAGGATTGATAAAGAGAGAAACTTTTGATTCTGAAGTTTTTTGTATTTTTTCTTTTACTGGAAGATAATAAATGGAGATCTTGCAAGAAGATCAAAAGAAGGAGAAAAACAGAGATAAAATGAATGGAAAGATGGAAATGTGAGTGAGAAGTTTTTAGTGAGAGATGGAGAGAGAGTGTTTTTTTTTTTTTTTGGTAAAAATGGAGAGAGAGTGTTATTAGTGTGGATGTGGACTTTAGAGATTTATTATTAGGGTTTTTGTTCTTTTCCTGAATTCATTTATTTTAATTCTAATTACTTTTTCCAATGTTAAGCAGACAATGAGCCGTGGATAATGGAGAGACTCTCACACATTTTTAAAGGTTTATGTTTTTAATAGTTTAAGGGACGTTGTTTACGAAATTAAATATATAGATGTAGAGCATTGTAGTGGGAATTTACCACACAATACGAGGTTATGTAAAGTATAAAAATCTAACGATGTACAGTAGTATTATAGTACTATTAAAAAGTGAATCTGTAGTTTAAATTGAATATTGATTACTATAATACTGATGACAAAAAAAGGAGATATTTATTAGTATTTTATTATAAATTTATATAGTACTTAGTATGTAAAAATGCAAAAAATAAATACATAATTTGCTACTAGTATCGTAGGTAATAATAACTTTTGGTTTTGGACGAATTGGAAAATAATTTAATAAATGAGTGTTATAACTTATACGCAAAAAGAGGTAGAAATAACCTACAAAAGTCCAAGGAGGGAGAGAAAAGATAGTTGACTTAATTGATGAAAGGTAAAGATAGTAAATAGTACTCTCTCTGTTCCTAAAAAATGGATGTTTTGAGTTTTAATTTTATTCCCAAAAGATTGATTTTCTAGGTTAAAAAATTGAAATATTTTTTTTACTTTTTGTTTTTTGCCACATGTTATGATAAGTAGTTGTCTAAACTTTCTCTTTCTACTCACAAAATAATTTTAAACTAATTAAAAACTAAAACTACTTTATGTCTTAATATGTGTGAAAAATGTAAAACATCTATTTTTCAGGAACAGAGGGAGTATACAACTAAAAAAGGTTCAAATATATTAATTTCATAATCTGAGGAGGGACCTAGAGTATTATTATTAAGAGTAATGATGTTTGATTAGAATTCATGTTTCAATCATATAACGCGGCTTCCCTCCAAAAGCATTATGAACACAGTAATACCACTTGATTGTGTTTCTTTTTTGGATTACAGACCACTTTTTTTTTTGGAGTAATTATGAAGATAAATGAATTGTAACACAATCCCAAAAACAAAACAAAAAATGAAAGGGAATAAGCTTATTATTAATATATGGTGCCTCTTGGATTACAGATTTGAAAATATCTATTTTCTTGAAAATATTACAGTAATATTTTTAAAATCTCATGTTATTGCACATAAAATTTTTCATTCAAACTACTTCATTGTTACTCTTTCCAAACTTTTGGGGTGAACAAAAATTCATAATCTTAAGTACTTATTAAGTATTGCAAAGGGTTTAATTGCAAGTCCGTAATGTATCTTCTCTAAAGTTTGTTCAAATCATTAAAAATGAGCTAAAAGATATTAAAACGGGAATGATTAATATTGAATATTAGTGACCATTGGTCGTGCCAGCAATTTTGTGGGCTAGGGACAATTATTGCTCTTTAAGCTAACCCAAGATTTATAGGGATGGTATTTGTCTATCCATTACAAATTATTTACGAACTCATATGAAAGCACAGTAATCTACTTTTATCGGATATTCTCGAAAAACAACTCATCACAGGGTGAGAACCCAATATATTTACAGTGACTTTAGAGTATATCTACGAGACTCCTGTGACTCCAATTCCAAAGTTCTTCTGTTTGAATTTAAGACAGGTAGCATATGTCCTTGGTCAAACTAAGAATTTAATATGTTCTCCAATTTTTTTTATTTATACTGTATTATTTTGACATTTTCACACAAAATATAATATTTACTGAAATGTGCTAATTATATGCTTCTATCTAATACTACAACAGTAATATCTACTTGACTAGTGTTGTAATTAGAGGGAGAAATCTAGTGTAAATAGATAGTAACTAAAAATGGAAAGTGATAGCTAGAGTGACAAAAATTCTTATTTCTATAAACTAGTGGGATTTTTTCTTCTTCTTTTGCTTTTTCTCTTTTTTTTTTTTTTTTTTTTTTTTTTTTTTTTTTNATGTTTTGTTTTCCCATGGAGGTAACTTTTGGTAGTAAGATTTTTAGTTACAATTAAAAACTATTTTAGAACACGCGAGATTAATCAATTTGCAGTGAGAATATGAAGATATTTGTAATGTAGTCAAGTAATTGGAGGTATGTGTTCGTATGAAGTTAACATCGAAAGGCACATGTGAGGGATCGTTCCCAGGTGATATGTCGTTTAGTCGAAACACATCATGTGTCATGTGACGTTTCTTCTTGTCCAAAACTTTGATTCCTCTTACACCAACCAAAATAACCTTCCCACCTTATAAAATTATTGTACCACTATTAGTTATTGGTCTAATAGTTTCTCTTGTCAATTCTACCAAAAAAAATAGTTTCTCTTGGCAATATGTCAAGAGTTTATAAGTACAAATTTGAGCCGAACTTGCTATGGATTTTTCACCGGCATTACCAAGTGGATAGAGGTATAACATGCATGTCTCACTAATACATATCCGTTCAAATATTATTGTAAAGACATACTTTTAAGAACTTTTGTTTTTCTACATAGAATCATGCACTTGTTTCATTTTTGTTTGCCCATTGATTATGGAAATCCTTGTTGTTGATGATTTATTAAAAGGAACTTTGAATTGCCTTTCGGTCAAAAGGGACAGAATTCGTTATGTGCGAAATCGTGACAACTTACTTTTCGTGAGTCTATATAACAATCATTTATATATTTAAATTAGTTGTAACGACAAAAATGCTATTCAATTTAGTATTTATTTCGTCTGTATACACACAATAATATTAAATGGTTTAATGGCCCTTTTTTATTTCTTTGTATTAAAACTTACAACCTAACTGAGTATGAAGTATCCTTATTTATTAATGATAGGTACAGCTATGAAACATTAATCTTGTACATAGTTCCATCTTTTTTTGGGATTTATTAATATGATTTGAATCTTGTAATGTCGAGTTAGCTCTTAACTCTGATAAAATAAAGACGAATTATGATGTATTATAGCTTAATAGCAGATGTCATCATGATGAGAAAGGCAAATATGCTTTCGCTTTCTCGTGAAGATATCCGCATAGTATGTATGATAGTGAAAAAAAGAATTCCAAAAAGTGATTTCGACTTAAGAGAATAAAACAAACGTCAGTAAAATTTCTAAATCGATACGTTCAGTGATGACAGAAATGCAAATATATCATAATTATATAAATATATTTTGCATGAGTATTGTTATTATATATCTTCGGATCTTCCTCATAACTGCTAAAACCAACATTTTCGAAACTTGTTCTCTAACTGCTAACGAGATGCATGTGAAGCTCGGATAACGTCGACTACGAATTTATGCATAGCAGCTAGCAAGCCTATAGCTAAGTAACAGTTGGCCCATATCATCGGTCATTGATTTGGACGTTTTAAGGACAAATTCGTTACCAGAAAAACAGAAAATTTTCTTTTTAATTCGAGGACGTGAGGTTTAGCCCAATAATGACAGGTACGAGAGTTTCAATGTTTTACTATGTATTTTTAAAGAATGTTAAACATAATGATCCTTGTAGGCTGTAGCACCACAATTAATCGTAACCTACGAGACTACGAGTTGTACAAAGAGCTAACTGTATCCTACAAACCAACCAATCGCATTTAAAATATCGTGTTACCATTCATCAACGACACTAGATTAGAGTAACTACACCACAGCATACAGTAGTTTCATTTGGGAAGGTTATAGCGATTGCAATACTCCGAATTAGCTAGTAGTGGTGTAAGAAAGTTGAAAAGGAATATTTGTCAAGACACATGTAATCGATACAAAATGTGGCCATATGAATTTTTTTTGGCAGTAAACAAATTAGCTTTCCGAGAAAGATGTCCACCATAAGCACAAAATTTCATTTGAAGGAAATGGGTCTTCTATGTTCGAAAGGTTTTCTAACTTTTTTTTTGTTTTCAGATAAGTATAATCGATTACACACCATCTTCTGCTCGATCCAAGCATCAAATAGCTCAAACTGAAACATCGAAAATGATCAAACAAATGCTGAATCCACAGCTTGACAGGAAAAAAACAGTTTCATTATTCATGGATATCATCATGATGCTTCAATTATTGACTATAGAGTGCAATTCAAGAGAAAGGTTTTCCTTTTGGTCAACAATATCCAGGAAATATCAAGAAAACAAAACAATAAGACACAATCTTGAGTCGTCACCATCGCAGAAAGATTTCACAGCAATCCCTGCATTCATAAACACAAGCATGAGTACCATTCATCAGAAATCAATACACTTCTTGACATTAATTCACATTAGAATTCAACTATCAAATCCCAAAGACCAATAATAGGAAACAATGTGATATGATAAAGGAACTACCAACAAGCCTAAACCGATTAAGCTAAACATACACATGGTCACACATCTCAACCATCTAAAATCAGAGAGAAATTGACCCTTTTGCAGATTAGAAGAAGACCACAAATATTGCTATTCATCAACTCTTATAAGATCGAAAGATGAATCCTTTACGCAGGAAAACATTGAAATTGAAACAAAAGATGGCAAATTTGACTTAGATGGAACGTGTAGATACTAACTACACCCTTGAAAAGTATCAATTCACAGATGCAAAATCCCCAATTCACAAAAATGATACACATTTATCCAAAAATCCGAACTTTTGAAATACTAAACGCCATACAATAACCAAAAGGATTCGAATAGCAAAAATACCTAAAATCATCTCGAGATCGAAACGATTTCATCGAGATCAATGGCCACCGTGCTCCTTAGCATGCTGCTGGTGCTCGAGATGGCGACGCTCATTGGGGAGAGCGACAAGGTAAGAGAAGGCCATGCCTCCGAAACAGATGTGAAGAAGAGGCTCCACGGAGCTAGTCTGGATGTATTTGTCGTTGTAGTTATCGAGTCCTCTCCTCACAGAGGTCTTCACGGTTTCCATTGAAAACGTCGATTTGAAATAGCCGGGAAGCTCCGTCACCTTCTTCCCCTTGATTTCACTGTAAACCCTTCTCATCGCCATTGGATCTTCTTCCTTCTTCGATCTGGATTTGTTGTTGCGCGACGAGAATAAAAATGCTTCTTTTAACCCTAATCCACAAATTGGGGATCCAGAAGAATGACTTTTCGAAACTAAAAACAACAGACAAGGGCAAAATTGCCCAAAACAAAAGAAAGAAGTTTGTGGTTTAATTCCCGGTTTTCGGTTAAGTAAGTGTTGTGGTTTTTGTTTGATTTCGAATTTTTGGTTGAATTTGCTCTAAAATTCAAAAATATTCTTCGATTTATCTCCACTTCGACGGTACTGTTCAAAATTAATTCGGGTCGGAACGATAAACCGGATATATAACCGCTAATTTATATAATTAAGTTTATACCGTTGGTTTTTGTTTTGGTTATTGCATTTGCATATAGAGGTCTGGTTTGATCCGAGTCAGGATCCGGATCCCAGTTGGTACCCGTTTCACCTGCATCATCTTCTTCAGTCAACATCAGCACAAACGTTAGATTGCTTCTCTCTCTCTACTTTCTCTCTCCAAAAATGGCTCGTTTGCTGTCACAAACCTTAATCCACACCGGAAGATTCCTTCTCCGCCGCTTCTCAGAACCACCTCCGGCGGTAATCATGAGTCTGGCTCCGAGTCGCGTCTGCTTCCACCGATACTATTCGTCGACGTCTCTTTCTCTCGTGTCTCCACTTGGCTCGCACGGTTCCTCTTTATTCAGTCCTTCAGGTATCTGCAATTGAGATATTCAGCTTCCTCTTCCCTTCATTGTACATGAAATTTTGAATTCTCATCCTCATTGATTCGGAAATAATAGTCTCAGCTACTTCTTGAATGTCGAAGCTTTTGAACGATTCAATTACATGGGAAGTGCTAGATGATTGATCACACTGCTGATTTGGTTTTGCAAAAAGTTCGTAAGATTATGATTTGTGACTTGTTGTTGCAGCATTATGTAGCTCAGCTTTCTCATCTTCAGCAACAACTACAACTGTGGAAGTTCAGTCTACGGAACATGAAATTGTGATTGCTTTGGGAAGTAACATTGGAAACCGGATGAACAATTTCAGAGAGGCTTTGCGATTGATGAAGCGTAGTGGCATTTGTGTAACCAGGCACAGTTGTTTGTACGAAACAGCTCCCGTTCATGTGACTGATCAACCCAGGTTTCTCAATGCTGCAGTGAGAGGTGTCACCAAGCTTGGACCTCATGAGCTATTGAGTGCTCTCAAGACGATTGAGAGAGACATGGGACGTGAGGATGGTATACGATATGGACCAAGACCGCTTGACTTGGACATATTGTTCTACGGGAAGATGAGAATATGTTCGGATAAGCTGATCATACCCCATGAGAGACTCTGGGAAAGGTCATTTGTGTTAGCACCCTTGGTTGATTTACTTGGATCAGCTGTTGATAATGATACAGTTGCTCATTGGCATTCACTCGCAATACATCCTGGTGGAATTTTCCAAGCGTGGGAGAGACTGGGTGGCGAATCACTGATTGGACAAGATGGTATACAAAGGGTTTTACCAATAGGAGATAAACTGTGGGATTTTTTTAACAAAACTCATGTGATGGGTATACTTAATATTACCCCTGACAGCTTTAGTGATGGAGGACACTTTCAATCGATAGATTCTGCAGTTTCTCGGGTTCGCTCAATGATCTCTGAGGGTGCAGATATAATTGATATTGGAGCACAGTCCACAAGACCAATGGCCTCAAGAATTTCTAGCCAAGAAGAGTTAGATAGATTACTACCAGTTTTAGAGGCTGTCCGTGGTATGCCAGAGATGGAGGAAAAGCTCATATCCGTGGACACTTTCAACTCTGAGGTTGCTTCTGAAGCAATAAGTAATGGAGCTGACATTCTCAATGATGTTTCTGCAGGAAGCTTAGACCCGAATATGCATAAGGTTGTTGCAGAATCTGGGGTTCCTTATATGGCCATGCACATGAGAGGAGATCCATGTACAATGCAGAACAAAGAGAATTTGCAGTACGATGATGTCTGCAAGGATGTCGCTTCTGAACTTTACATGCGAGTAAGAGATGCAGAACTCTCTGGGATTCCCGCTTGGAGGGTTATGATCGATCCAGGGATTGGGTTTTCCAAGAGTGTAGATCATAATCTAGATATTATTATGGATCTGCCAAAAATCCGAGAAGAGATGGCGAAGAGAAGTATAGCAGTGTCTCACGCGCCTATACTCATAGGACCTTCAAGGAAGAGATTTTTGGGAGATATTTGTGGGCGTTCTGATGCCACTGACAGAGATGCTGCAACTGTTGCTTCTGTTACTGCAGGCATTTTAGGAGGTGCCAATATCATTAGAGTTCATAATGTTAGACATAACGCAGACGCAGCAAAAGTATGCGAAGCAATGCTGAGAAGAAGAAGGTCAAAAGGATGATTGGCGGATATAATCATAACCCTAATTCAAGGATCTGCTCCAGATTGATACAGCAGGTTTGCTAGATATGAACAAGATGCCGAGTGAGGCAATGTTTCTGCTTTGTTTTTGTGTGGCTGGTGTAGAATAGAGCAAGATCTTGGGTACGATATAACAAGCTTGCAAAATCTTATACACACACGGTTTCCAATGTATTATCTCTTACAAACTGTAGATGAGCAGTAGCAATTTCAATTTTCTTTCTTTCTCTTGTAGAAATTCTACCTGGGTGAACAATCTTGTAAACAACGGTTTTTGTCTTTGGTAATACATTTTTTTCATTTGTTTCTGAATGATAGATCATAGATGATTCCACATCTACAAAAGAGTTAGAAGTTAACATGGAGTTCGGCATCATGCGGAACATGGCGTTGGCAGTCAACCTAAATCTCCTTAAACTCGTAGCGGCAAAGAAGATTTATTTTAGCATTCGGACAGGTAAAACTCTGTTTCTATCATAAAGAAATCACATTTTCTGTTATTTACATGTATACAGTTACAAGATTAGGGTTCATCCTATAGAGTATAGATTGACATATAATCGAGACATTTGTGATCGCGTAATGAATGTTTCATGGTAAAATCATTGTGAAACCTGCAGGTGATCTGATGGATCATAATTTTCTTTTTAGATGATCTTAGTTTTTGAGATAGGAGACCAAGACCAATTCAGGCCTGATTATGGCAACTTTCCTTGGGAACGATTTTTATATTCTTTTTTTGTTTTGTGCTATCACTTGCAACTATTATAGGTTCTTTTTTGTTAGTCCACGAAGATTATCTTTTCTTTGTTTACTAGTCGTCAACTTTGCAAATATAATTTTGAAGGGGCCAAACTAAATCAAGCAATGTTGCTTCAATTAGGCTGAAGGACACTTTCCTAGAATGGCTAGGATTCAGAAATTTTCGGAGAAAGAGGTATTAGCTTATTATGTGATCTTTACGGTTATGAACATTTATATAAACCCAACAGATCACTGTGTACTATCAATCATTCTAAAGATGGTTAAACATATACATAATGGCAAGATCTGATAACGACTAAACCAAGTTGTTGTCCATTGCATTTATTCAGTTGGTCGAGGTAAGGGTCGATTCTAATTTAGTTTAGTCTGGATCTAGTTACAAATGATCCTTTTACCCCAAAAAAAGGTGCACTTTAGGAAGAATTCTGATGAAACGTTAAAACAAGAACTACCTAAAGCGTTGACATGGCATTTGGTCATAATTCACAAATATTCTTATTTGACTTTTGTTTATAAATACTTATATACTATAGTAGTTGTATATCGACCCAACATGGTAATAATATAACTTATATGGAGTTGAAGCTGATACGTGCATTTGCTGTCCTTTTGATCTTGGCTAGTCTTTATATTGCATGAGAGAACATAGTCCATAAGAAAGTAATCAAAATCATTTCCTGATAATGACGCGTCTAAGCCTTCGTTCATGGATTTCAATCACAAGCTGTGTTTTCCTTGTTCTTGCTCGTGCTCAAGACCAATCTGGTAAGTTGGTATTCAGAAGTCTCTGCTTTTCTAAACTCTTCTATATATGTTAAGGTATGCGATTGTTATACAGGTTTTGTTAGTATCGATTGTGGGATACCAGATGATTCAAGCTACACTGATGAGAAAACAAACATGAAATACGTTTCGGATTTGGGTGTTGTTGAGTCTGGAACAAGCCATAGCATAGTTTCTGATCTTCAAACGACTTCTCTCGAAAGACAGTTCCAAAACTTAAGAAGTTTCCCTGAAGGTAAGAGAAACTGTTACGACATAAGGCCTCAGCAAGGGAAAGGTTTCAAGTATCTGATTAGAACCCGTTTCATGTACGGAAACTATGATGGGCTTAGTAAAACACCTGAGTTTGATCTTTATATTGGAGCCAATCTTTGGGAACCTGTTGTTCTTGTCAATGAAACGGCTATAATGACCAAAGAGATCATTTATACTCCTCCTTCAGACCATATTCATGTGTGTCTTATTGATAAAGACAGAGGAACTCCGTTTTTATCTGTCTTGGAAATAAGGTTTTTGAAGAACGATACATACGACACTCCTTATGAAGCGCTTATGCTTGGTCGGAGATGGGATTTCGGCGCAACGAGCAATCTTCAAGTCAGGTGAAAAAATGTCTTATTCTTTTGTCATTGTTATATTCCACTGCTAAGTGTTATTGTTTTGTAGGTACAAAGATGATTTCTATGACCGCATATGGATGCCCTATAAGTCTCCGAACCAGAAAACTTTGAATACGTCGCTCACCATCGATGAAACTAACCACAATGGATTCAGACCTGCGAGTATTGTTATGAGATCTGCAATAGCACCGGGAAATGAAAGCAATCCGTTGACTTTTACCTGGGCACCAGATGACCCGAGGTCAAAGTTTTATGTATATATGCACTTTGCTGAAGTTCAAGAGCTACAAAGAAACGAAACACGAGAATTTGATATATACATAAATAACGCTTTGGTTGCCGAGAATTTCCGACCTTTTTATTTGTTTACAGACACACGCTCCACTGTAGAGCCAGTTGGCAGAACAAAGAATGAAATTGTCCTTCAGAAAACTGCTGTATCGACCCTTCCACCGATCATCAACGCTATTGAGATCTATCAGATCAACGAGTTCCTTCAGTTACCAACAGATCAACAGGACGGTAAGGCTTTCTGACTCAAAAGAACTCCTCTTCTTCTGTACCTTATATTTGATTTTGTTTTATCTTTTCTTAGTTGATGTCATGACAAAGATTAAGTTCAAGTATAGCGTGAAGAAGAACTGGCAAGGAGATCCATGTGTTCCAGTGGACTATTCTTGGGAAGGTCTTGAATGTCTCCATAGTGATAATAATACTTCTCCAAGATCCATTTCTCTGTAAGAAGTTTTTAAGTTCACAACTGCTCTGTTCTTAATATGCTCTGTTATACTCTTGCTCTTGCATGTGTCTGAAATAACGTTGTGATTTGCAGGAATTTATCCTCCAGTGGATTGACTGGCCAAATCGATCCAGCTTTCGCCAACCTAACATCAATAAAGAAATTGTCAGTATTTCTTGGCTCTTTGTAATTAACATTGACGCACTTAATGGTATACAAACTTGTGACCCACTGACACAAGGAAATATCATTACAGGGACTTGTCAAACAACAGCTTAACGGGAAAAGTACCCGATTTCCTCGCCAATTTACCAAATCTGACTGAATTGTGAGTCTTGCATAGTATAGTGGTGAGATTTATAAAGCAGTAGCGGTTGATTACTTGTGAATTTATACAAAGTTGTGTGTTTATACCTGTAGAAACTTGGAAGGAAACAAGTTAACTGGATCAATTCCAGCTAAGCTGTTGGAGAAATCAAAAGATGGTTCTCTTTCGCTAAGGTATGCATCTCAATGTGCTCCGGAACATGATGTGTACATTTTCATCAATATAGTCTTTTCGTATTGCAAACTAGAAAGGATGGCCTTTTCGTTGCTATGTGAAATTATTTGAACTGATTCTATTTCGAAAGATACAGACTTAAGTTTCTATGTTGTAAACTTTAGATTTGGTGGGAACCCGGAACTTTGCCAGTCTTCTTTATGTCAAACAACAACGAAGAAGAAGATTGGTTACATCGTCCCAGTAGTAGCATCAGTCGCAGGATTGCTCGTTATTTTGACCGCATTAGCTTTGATCTGGCATTGCAAAAGACGATCACGAAGAGGTACAATCTCAAACAAACCATTAGGTGTCAACACCGGGCCATTGGACACAGCCAAGAGATACTTTATATACTCAGAAGTTGTGAATATCACAAACAACTTTGAGAGAGTTCTTGGCAAAGGAGGTTTTGGTAAAGTATACCATGGTTTCTTGAATGGAGATCACGTAGCTGTGAAGATACTTTCCGAAGAGTCAGCTCAAGGTTACAAAGAGTTTCGAGCAGAGGTCATTCTCTAATTACTTGTTAAGACATCATTTCTCTGTAATTCCTAATAACGTTTTGTATCCAATGTCCAAACTAATCTATATTCTCTCAGGTTGAGCTTCTGATGAGAGTCCATCACACAAATTTGACATCTCTTATCGGATACTGCAAAGAAGATAACCACATGGCACTTATCTACGAGTACATGGCTAATGGAAACTTAGGAGACTATTTGTCAGGTTAGTCTTTAGATAATAAACTTACAGCCCTTTTGAATTAACAGAAGCAATAAGCTAATTAAGCTGTGTTTTTTTTTTCGTTTTTATAAAGGAAAAAGTTCCTCAATCTTGAGCTGGGAAGAGAGATTACAGATATCATTGGATGCTGCACAAGGTTTGTGAAATCAAAACTCACAAAAAGTTATTTCGTTCTTTATAATTACGCAATATGATTGAGAAATTTCAATCGATTAAGGTCTCGAATATCTCCACTACGGTTGCAAGCCTCCCATAGTTCACAGAGATGTGAAGCCGGCAAATATCTTACTGAACGAGAAGCTTCAAGCCAAGATAGCTGACTTTGGTTTATCTAGAAGCTTCCCTGTCGAAGGTAGCGGTCAGGTCTCCACCGTTGTTGCTGGAACCATCGGTTACTTAGACCCCGAGTAATGAAAATATTTCTCTTAGAATCTAAATTCATGATTGCGGTTAGATGTATAATTAACCAGTTGTGTTTCAAATCCTTTTATTGCGTAACTTCAGGTACTACATGACACGGCAAATGAACGAGAAGAGTGATGTTTTCAGCTTCGGGGTGGTTCTTCTTGAAGTGATAACAGGAAAACCGGCCATTTCGCGTTCAGGAACAGATAGTGTGCATCTAAGTGATCAGGTTGGTTCAATGTTGGCCAATGGAGACATAAAAGGCATCGTCGATCAACGTCTAGGAGGTAGATTTGAAGCTGGCTCGGCTTGGAAGATCACTGAAATAGCATTGGCTTGTGCGTCTGAGAGTTCAGAGCAAAGACCGACAATGAGTCAAGTCGCTATGGAGCTGAAACAGAGTGTCTTTGGGAGAGTGACAGATCGAAGTAACCATAAGGATCCTGTGAGAATGGTTACCATGAATCTCGATACTGAAATGGTTCCTCGAGCGAGGTAAAAATGGATATTTTGTGGATTGTTTAAGAAGAAACTCTCCAATTTACATTTTTTTGTTTTCGTGTTTTTTATTTATTCTACATTTGATGTTTTACGGTATGAAAAGGATGGTGATTGTGATCTTTAAGGTCTGTGTGTAAAAGATAATGTTCTCTCTGTGCACTTCTTTTTAACAGCTGGTTTATATCTCGAGTGTTATACCATTATCATCATTATACTGTTAACATCTTCAGATCATGATATTATCATCACCCCATCATTACCATCACTATCATCTTACTATCAGTATCATCACTACATCAGCATCATCATCATGTATACCTTATTGCTATATTTTGTAAAAAAAACCCAAAATTGTATAAAAAAAAATTAAAAACACAGCCATGACTCATGTTAAATGCACTTCAAAATACTCATAGCTTTTGCATTGTCCAACTACCACCAAATAACAAATACTAACTTACATGATCCAACTCCTCCTCACAGATTATTCTTTAATATAAAGAAAAAAAAACCTCCAACACTCCAAGAATTTTCACTCATCTTTTCTTAACGTAAGAAATTTAGGGGTTTGTTACCATATGGAAACCACCAAGCACCTTCTCCTCTTCCTCCTCATCATCACTATCATTACCACTACATCCTCCACTTTGCTTCCATCTCTCACGACGGAGCAAAACCAAATCGCAACCAAAATCATAGACGCAATGATCTCTAGCGGCTCTTTCGAAGATTGGAGCGAAGCGTTCCTCAACACCAACGACGAGATAAACGGTCCAGTCCTCACTTCCACTCTCTTTCTCCCCAAAACATCCGTGGAAGGAATCAACGCCACGTCATCACTCGTTGCTTCTTACCACATTGTTCCACAATGGCTTGACTTCTCCGACATAAGTCTCATGGAGCCTTTATCTCGCATCCCTACGCTTCTCCCTGGACACTCTATCGTCGTTACCAGCAATTCAGCTTCTGGTTTTACTCTTGATGGCGTTCTCATCTCCGAGCCAGATTTATTCGTCTCTCCTTCCATAGTTATCCATCGAATGGCTACTCCATTTAACTTCTCTCGTTACTGTGGTGGCCATATATAGATACCATATATCTTAATTACTTTTAATTGGCTTCTCCATTTTATTTATTTCCAGTTTACTATTACTTTAAAATTGGACTATTTTTAATTTAGTATATGTAAAATATAATAGAAAATATTAGTTTTAAGTATTTTAGGTAGAAAAAAAGAAGAAAATATTAGTTTTAAGTATAAAAGTTATTACATAGAAAATCACCATATAAGTTTTCGTACCAATTATTTAAGTTATATATAAAATAGAAACTTTTAAGGTAGGATATAGATTTATGTAAAAAGGAAGAAAAAAAGAAGGTCGGATAGATTTGTAAACTGTTTTTCTCCAAAGTTGTGTAGGAAATAAACAAGGAAACCGCATATATATATCTAGACTCTAGTTATAAAAAATAAAAAAAAATAACGCAAACGCTCTTCAGCATAGGAATCTTGTCACGCAAGGACTTTGAGATAGGCTAAAAACCAGGGTTTTTGCAATATTCTCCACTAGTCTTCACGTGCATAAACAGAATTGTAGATTCAGTAGTATTTAGCCCAAGTGTTTTTAGCGCCTCGATAAACAACTCTTGAATCTCGCTGACCGAACACTCGTGCATAGGGGATATATCGCAAGGCAAGAACAAACCACACAAACTCAACTTCCTCAGTTCCTCTCGTTCCACTTCGAAATCTCAGCTTCAGCTTTGTCTTATAGTAAGTTATATCGTATCGGGCTAATAATTCATCTGTAACATTTTTCTTGGAGATCAACGTTTGTGTAACTTTTTTTTTTTTTTTATTCGTGATATTAGGGTTTCGACTTGCGAAAACTATAATTAAGGCTTAACCAATCCAGAGTAAAAAAAGAATTAAACAGGGTGCAGAACTGGAATTCGCTATGGATATAGTCAGGAGGAAAGAGACTATCGGGAACAATCCACAACGTCGTACTTGGTCTAAGAAACATGACGAAAGTGAAGAAAAATATCTGTTTCCGAGTATTCCTGTGGAACTGATAATAGAGATTCTCCTGAAAATGCCGGCCAAATCCATAGCCAAATTCATGTTCGTTTCTAAATACTGGTCATCGATTATTCGCGACAAATATTTCACCGAGTTGTACCTGACTCGATCTTTTACTCGGCCTCGTCTTCTTTTCTCAGTCCATCGTCAGTACGTGCACTTCTTTTACTCCGGATCCCTGAAGGATCTGTCTTCAGTCTTCTGATCATCATCATAGGGTAACTATTACTAATTCATGGTATCAGTCTTCTCCACCCATCCGCGGTTTGATCTGCTGTCTAAATGGTACGAAAGTGTTGATTGGAAATCCTAGCACGGGTCAATTTGTGACTTTGCCCAGAGTCAAAACGAAAAGTTCCATATAATATATTCCTTTTTTGGATATGATCGGGTTAACAATCTATACAAAGTGTTGTGCATGACACTAGGACGATATTTTTCTTTTGGGATGGAGGAGCATCAAGTTTTCACTCTAGGAGCTAAACAAAAATGGAGAATGATTGAATGTAAGCATCCCCATGGTCTAGCTGGTCTTGAAAATCGAGGAATATGCATAAATGGGATTTTGTATTATTTAGCTAAGGTCAACTATGAACTATCTAGATCTATAATAAGCTTCAATCTGACATCTGAAGACTTTGATGTTATTACGTTACCTGAGGATATTAGACATGGAGGGCCTTATAATCTAGTGAACTACAGTGGAAAGATAGCTGTGACGAATGACCCATGTAACGGTACACTTGACCTGTGGGTTCAGAAGGATGCTAGTAAACAAGAATGGTCAAAAGCTTCTTCTCTATTGGTTCCTTCTTGGACAAATTTAGTTGGGGATCAAATGTTTAAGTTCGGGGGTACACTTAGTACCGGAGAGCTTATATTTGTACCGTTTGCTTCCCCTTCCCCTGACCCGTTCTTTTTTATTTGTTACGGTCTCAAGGAAAACAATGCCAGAAAAGTTGTGATTGAAGGAATTGGGAATGACTTTGCTACAGTCTTTTTGGATCATATAGACTAAAGAGTCCTATGTTTCTGCCAAAGGTGTGTCAATCCGATGAAGACTAGTTTTTTGGCGTTGTGAGGAACTAATCTCTTCTCTTTTTGTTCAAGCCTCATGTAAGATCTTAGCTAGATAGTAGCTGTTTAAGTCTCTAAGATTAGTCCTTATTACTGGAAAATTGAAACATCAGATTCATACAATCGTTTGGTCTTTTATTTAATGGCCATTGTATGCTCATAAGTTCTGGTTTCGTTACCAGCTTCAGTTTTCTTATTTGATTTATATTTTGAGAGAGCAAAAAAAGGTTAAACCAATCATTAGAGCAGTATTGAATTCCATGTAGATTTTGACCAAAAGAAAAAAAATTATTCAATTTTGGATGGATAAGTTTTTTCAGCATAATTTTATTATTTGTGTCCAAAATTGCGCTTTTTGTAAAGAACGAGGAGGTTTTGTGCAATTTACCAAATATACAAACTAAATAATGTCACAAACATTGGTGACGTGTCGAAATTCAATTGGAGAAGCTGACGAAGGAGCAGAGCAAAATTTCACCCCGTAGGCGAAAAATTAATAATATGACTTTGAGAAAACGAAGAGGAGGAAGAGAAGAAGAAGAACAAATTTCGCGGATTCAAAACAGAGAGAGCTTCTGGCGTAAAGTTTAATCCTTTTAAGAATGGCTGAAGAACCAGAGAAGGTGTCTTCTTCATCAGCGTTACATCAACCTTCTGCTGACAAGAAACCTGAAGATGCTGGGATCAAACCTCAGGTCTGTCACTTGCTTTCGTTAATTATCTTCGAATTCGATTTTTTTATTTGCATCGTTTGATTCTTCGTCTCCGGTGATGTTTCGCGTCTTTTGATTTGATTGATTGATGAACAGTAAATTTCCCCTCTTTCTCTGTATCATTTCATTTCAAGGGTTTGCGGAATTTTACAGAAACAATTTATGCTTTTGATCTTAAATTGAGTTCATGATTTGATTTCTGGTGTGTTTCATTTGATAGGATCCAGCATCTTCTTCTGGGTTTCGAGCTTATCCCAATGATGATTCTCCAATGTACCCGGTTTATTATCCGGGTCTTGTTCCTGGATTGAATCCTGGTCAGTACGATGAACAAATGAACCGTGGAGCTGGGATCTATGCGGTTCCTGTGCATCAATTTGGAGGACATATCGCTGGTCTTCCTTCAAATTATCTTATCCCTCTCACTTACAATGTTCCCACGTAAGTAATTTCTTTGAATTCTCTTTTTTGATGGACTAGCTTCGATACTCGATAGTGCCATTGATCATAGTCTTAGGTACTTGATTTTGCTAGAAGAATCATAGTTGTGCCAACAAGTTTGTCCTTTTTGCTCATTGGCTTGGGAACCATTGTTTAGGTCATACTAGTGATGGTTTTGGTTTCAGATGAGTTAATGACTTAATGTAAAACAGTATAGGCTTGATTAGGGGTTAGGTCATATTATTTAAGCTTTTTGGGGTTGATGGTTTTTGTATTTGTTTAGTACCAGACCAAATAATGAGGGTGAGAATGGGGGAGAGAACCAAGCACAAGCTGGGCAGGGTCAGCAACAGCAGCAACCTGCACATCAGAGGCATGTTGTGGAAAGGAGATTTCAGATCGCATTTCAGCTTGACTTGTTTCTCATACTCAAGCTTGCTGCTGTCATCTTTTTGTTCAACCAAGATGGATCAAGACAAAGGCTCGCTGTTCTTGTTATTTTCGCTACCATAATATACTTGTAAGTCTCGACAATCTGGTTTAATTTCAATCTTATGCTGGTACTATATCTTATGGTTTTTACCATATACAACTACCTCTCAAATGCATGATTCATGATAAATTTTTGGTGTTAAAAGGTCCCCTTTGATCTGTAATAGCAATCTTTTTTCGTCACAAGTATTGATATAGAGTTTGAACCCTGTAGCTGATCTTTGTCTGGTGTTGGATACTTGACAGATACCAAACTGGAGCTCTTGCACCGTTTGTGCGATGGCTCTCACAAGGTATGCATAGAGCAGCAGTACCGCCGCCTCGACCTAGACCTGCTGTGCGAGCTGATAATGATCCCGCAGCTGCAATACCAAATGAAGATGCAGTTCCTGGTATATATTACTTTGCGATATCTCTCTCCCATGGTGTTAACTGAAGCCATCACAACGACTTATGCTCAAGCACTTTGTTTCTATATTTTGTGCAGATGGACAAGAGAATCAAGCTGATATCAGGAACCAAGCAAACGCAAATGAAAACGTCGATGCAGGACAGCAAGGGAATCAATGGTGGGGAATAGTGAAAGAGATTCAAATGATAGTTTTTGGCTTCATAACTTCACTTCTCCCTGGCTTTCACAACATAGATTAGACTCATTTTCTGCATACTCTTCATCTTCTTCAACTCAAAAAAAGCGACTGTTATGTTCTACTTTAGTCTTCTTTGATATCATATGTGAAAAGTACAGAAAATTTTACCCTTCAAGATTTCAAAACATAATGTATGTGTGCAGCAACTTTTATGCTTTCGCCGCTAATGTTCAAAGCAGAGGAACGCATAAACACTATTCATCGTTATTGCTAACATCTTCTTATACATGACGGCGAAACCAAAACCTTTTTTTGCTTTCTACAGCAAATTCCGCAGAGATCAAGAACAAGCTGATAAGAAACCGATTCCTTTATTTTTATTCCGTGCTCTAATACTTTACAAAAAATTTAGATATGTATATATACACAGAGAGCAGAACAAGAAGAATTCAATGGTTCATCACATTTCCAACAAAAGATTACTGATTTTCCGAAGCTCCTTAAGAGCTGTCATGGCTGTGACTTGTCCCTTTTCGACCAAATTGTTCTTCGATAAGTTTTCCATTAATCCTGCCTGAACCTCACCTCGTTCTAGCTGGAAAACCGACTCAATCACCTGAACATATGGTCAAGATCATCAGAATGTTTGATTTCATAATTTCAGCATAGATGAAGAGAATGAGAATGAGAGTGAATTTACCTGAATGTGTTCAAGCATGGAGTGTCCAAGGTTCTTCAGAGTATTCATCACTTTCTGCTCTGTCTCTCCTTTGCTGCTCGATGATGAAGCCTGTGGAAGAGAATGCGACTCGGAAGAGCAAACCAAATCGCTCTTACCACTTTCAACACCATTGGATCTTGTCTCCTCGCCAGTGAGATTGCGTCCAAACTTCCAAAACCACTGGAATTTTCCCGGTAAAACCTTACTACGATCCTTGATAATGGCCACAGATTTATCTGCAGAGTCGTCTTCGTCATTGGACTGAGTTACTGGAAACTCAATGCTCGGTTGAGAAGAAATGGGAAGAGGCGAATCTACGCTTGTTTCTTGATCTTTAGACTGAGTTACTGGAAACTCGATGCTCGGTTGAGAAGAAATGGAAAGAGGCGAATCTACCATGCTCGTTTCTTGATCTTTAGACTGAGTTACTGCAAACTCGATGCTCGGTTGAGAAGAAATGGAAAGAGGTGAATCTACTACGCTTGTTTCTTGATCTTTAACTGTTTCATCGCGAAACAGAATTGACTCGTTACTGCTATCTGAATCATTTTCAATATAGTTCATGTCTCTGAGAGGACTGTTTGGATCTGAGAAAACATCAGATGAATTCTCCTCAATCACTAAACTCTCTTCACCAGCGGTTTCGAAATCCGTATTTACTTCCTCGGTTTCTCGAATTGGGCCATCCTCATTGTTCACAACATCTATTGGATTAGCTTCCTCCGGTTCAGAAACAAGCTGCCGATTAAAATCTTCAAGCAAGTTACGCGCAACTGATGATACCTTGACTTCACTTTTCCCGTTGGATGACTTGGCGCTATGAGTTGGCTCAGACTCTGCTCTGAAAAGTCTTTTCACCCTGAACCACGGCTTTTTCTTCTGTATTGAAGGACTCTGTTTCTCTTCCTCGGCGGCTTTGTGTAGAACTCTCCATTTCTCCTCCCAGTAACTTTGCGGTGCAATTATCAATGGAGATTTAGGAGAAGTGGATCCCGATGGAAAACTGTTAGTTCTCGCCGGTACTGCAGGACTGATGCTCTGATCAAAGACATCGCTTATCGATAGAGCTGATAATCGTACATCATCATCCAAAGCCAATGCTTGTAAAGACTTAGCTTTCTCTATTATCTTCCTCACATCAATCTTCTCTGGGAAATTCAATAGTCTCTGGAGACAAGAAGCTGCGTTTTCAGTAGCAAGCAATGAAGATCGTAAACATAGTATCATCGAAACCGCCATTCCCGAGATTAGAGCTCCCCGAGGAGAATCCAAGAGCTTGTAGCTCTGGTTTGTGTTGCTATCTTCATCTGTTCTAGCCGTATTATCTGCTGAGAATATCTCATCCCACACAATCAATAAATCCTGAAGCAAAAATTCTCTTCCAAACAAAACTCGTAACCAACGAAGCCCAAAGTACTGAGGTTCAACTCCGAGTTCTACCAAATGACTATGCAGAGAAGAATCAACAAACGATAAAAGATGGTAAAACGCAGTGCAAGCTTCAAGAACGGGAGGTAAACCCGTGTGGGATCCGCTAGCTGGAGAGTAAGCGAAAAATCCAGCCATAGCAACACAACCATGAGCTCCACTCATTAGAGCATCAAACATGCAGTAAGCATCATGCTCCATAAATTTCTCGGACAAAACAATCCCAAGTTCCCCTTCGGCTCCATAAGCATCACTTAACCTCACAATGGACTGGATTTCGGGATCGAGCTCATCTAGACTCTTAATTTTCTTAGAATTTCCCTGAATACCACCAACCTCATCATCCGTGAAATCCTCTAGAAACTTGTTGAAATCAAAGTTGTAAGTAATATCTCTTTCCTCAAAAGATAAACCATCGAATCTGTCCGTGAAATGATCTTCATAACTTTTACGCACTTCAGAGAGACGATCTACATCAACATGAAGTACATAAAGCAGAGGCGCCAAAAGCTCATGCATTCCTGCAAAGAGAAACATGTTAAAAAAAAGTCAGATTATAATACATTACGAAACACTATAGTCTTTACTAACAAATATGATAGTACCTTGTCGATAACCATACTCAGGATGTTTAAGGCACCACAAGAGTAGAATACGTCGTAACATTCCTTGACATCCAGGAGCTTGAAAGTAACTCCAATGCTCTGGATATAACCTAGATAAGTCTTGATCCAATGTTTTCTCTAGCTCCGCATTACGAAAGAACCGACCCCAAGTACTATCTGCATATTACACACAAGAAGAATCTCAGCAAAACTCTAAAGACAAAATGTAGATGAAACTCGAATCACATAAGCTTTTTTTTACCTGGGTTTTGAGATAAGGGATTGTCGATAGAGAGATCAGGAGAATTTCGAACATCTTTGGACAAATGTGGATCTATCAAGAGCCGTCTTCTTAAAGACGCATATCTACATCACAACAAAACATTGTAATTCTATTACATTTTGCTAAAGCCAGAAAAGCTCAATTTAGGAAACTTTGGCAACACAAACATAAGGAGCTATACCTTCTGCGAGATTCAGCAGTAGCTTTGCGAAGATCATCGATGGAAGAAGACTGAAACGGAAGAACACCGAGATTCACGCGCCAACGCACGCCTCTGAGATTGGCGAAACGATCATCAGATTCGTCTCCTCCCACTAGAGGTTCTATCTCTGATGGAACCATAAGATTTTCTTCTCCGGATTTCACAAAACTAAAATCGACGAAGAATTGTTCTTCTTCGTGACAAAAAAAAATAAAAAAATCAAAACTTTAAGCTGCCACCGGAAAATTTCTCCGTTGACACAAGAAGAAGAAGAAACTTAAATCGAGATAGAACCTGAAAATTAAATGACAACAAAAATTTTAAAATAATCCGATCAGATCGGAACACAATAAAAAAGGATAGAGAGAGAATCTTTTTTCTCTCTCCGAATCCAAGCGGAACCAAAAAGCAGAGGTTTCTTTTTGGTTTCAGAGAAGCTGGAGCTCCATTATTATTCTCATCGTCTGAAATCTGAAATAAAGAAGAAGAAGAAAATAGGAAGTTTGTTTGTTTCGTGAGAAAAGCAAACTAAGGCTGACCTGTCGGAGCAAAGTGGTGAAGATGATGATGAACCACCACCAGCTCTTTATTTTTGATTGGTCTAACAAAAAAAACATTTTTATTATTTATTGACGCATACTATTCAAAGAGTATATTATTATTATTACCGTTTGTATTTTACCACATAATACGCTTTTTCAATTATTGTTGATTAACGACTCATTAAATATTCTTCAGAAAATTCCTTCTTTCCGTATTTGATATTTGCCTATGGGATGGTCAATAACATAAGTTAAGAATAAACACAGTTAGTTAGTATTACTTACCATGGTTATTATTAACCAACCAAACAAAAAAACACTAAACTAAACGTTTATACTTAATTATAAGAAAACTTAAACAGTAAATATGATTTTGTTCTTAAGTTCTACACAGTAAAAAATTTAGTTATTCAAGATTTTCCCAACTATTAAATGTTTGGATCAGAAGAACAGTAACAAATTTTATACATACATTATATTTTGTATTAAAGTTAATCTATAATATAATGAGGGAGTTTTCTCTTCTTTTAGGGTGTCCACATCAGCGACACATCAGCGTACACATCATCATGAATTTTTTAAATAGGTGCAAAATGTCACTAAAAAGATTCGAACCCATTACCTTATGCATTTAGTGAGTGTATTCCAAACCAAATTACCATTTAAATTATTTTGGTTGATATCAAAAGTTAAACAATGTATATTACTTTATACAAGTTCCACAAAATTTATTTATTAAAACAAGAAACATTTAAAAAAAAAAGTAATTCACATACTTTTATGTCATCATCTTTTAATAAAATATTATATTTGTTTACAAACAATAACATAGTTTTTGTGCAAAAAAACCTTTCAAGTGAATCTTTTTTGCAATTTAACCCTTTAAGTCGAACTTGTGCAAGTCAATACCATGAAATCGAAAGTCACCCGCAATATAAACCTTCTCCGTATTGATCACGTGGCATCCATTACAAACATAAGGGTTTTGTGGAAAAAAATCTCCAAGTAAATCTTTTTTACAATTTAACCCTCTAAGTCGAACTTACGCAACTCAATACCATAAAATCGAAAGTCACCCGCAATATAAACCTTTCCCGTATTGATGACGTTGTATCCGTTAAAAACATAACGTTGGCCAAAACGACACCGTTTTGTTGGATTCGAAAACGACATGGGAAAAATATTGATCAAGACCCTAAAAAGATGATATCTTCATAGTTCCAGACTCAGAAGTTGAAGGTATGTTATGTTGATGGGCTATGTGGTGTAAATGGAATCAATCTGTGGGAGTAGGGGTGTCGAACAGGCTGCATGCCCGCGGGCCTGGCCCATTTAGTACTCTTGCGGGACGGGATTGGACAACAGTTTATGTGCCCAAAAAGAAGCGGGTCATGCGGGTCAACATGTTGCGGGTTACGGGTTATGCGGATTTACCCGATGAGTCCTCAAAATTATGCGGGTCACCCGCAAACCCACATCGAGCAAATCCGCATAACCCGTAACACACAACGGGTTGACGTTTTGGCCACCGTTATGTTTTTAACGGATGTCACGTCATCAATACGGGAAAGATTTATATTGCGGGTGACTTTCGATTTCATGGTATTGACTTGCATAAGTTCGACTTAGAGAAAAAAAAAAAAAGAATTCGACTAAGAGGGTTAAATTGCAAAAAAAGATTCACTTGGAGGTTTTTTTTGCACAAAACTCTTATGTTTTTAACGATGCCACGTCATCAATACGGGTAAGGTTTATATTGCGGGTGACTTTCGATTTCATGGTATTGA
>OVAQ01000512.1:0-27896 GCA_900406345.1 Erysimum cheiri
TTTATAGTTTTATTATAATTATCTTTCTATATTTCAAAATTGTTTAAAATAAACTTTTTAATTATATAATCTTTTTTATCTTTATCCTTTTGTAATCTTTTTTATCTACTTGGTCCTTTAAACTTTTCTTAACATTATCTTTTTATTTTTTTTTAAAATTATTTAAGTTAAAATTTACTGAACATTATCTTTTTACACTTTTAAATTTATTTACGTTTTAATTTTTTCTCATAATTATCTTATTCTATTTTTAAAACTTAAAACAAAATATTTTTTTGACACGTGTCAAAATCTCAAACCGATAGATATGACACGTGTCATGATCCCGTGAGTTAGTAACTTCAAAAACCCAACTTTATATAATAAGATGTAAATAATGGGCGTGATAAGAGTAAACCTCATCTCGGAAATTAAACGGTCTTATTTAATCATAAAATTTAATATAATTTAAGCATAATTTGCTTTTAAATTAAAACCTTAAATTTGTATACGAAAAAATAGTCAAAATTGTCGTAATGGTTCTTTTCATTTTGTCATAAAGTATAAACATTGGACCACATAAAATCGACATGGGCTCTCTAAAAATAGGCCTAAAAGGCTTAACAACAGAGTTGGTCAAAGCCTGTTGCTTTTTTTTTCAAATTAAAATACCTCTCACGCGCCTATTTTAATTATTTTATCAAAAACCGCAAAATCCGCGTGTTTTAGTCCACAGATTTTGGGAAGGTGGCGTCGACGCGCTCATTGTGCGAGTGGGTAAGAAAATTGTAGCAGCTCGATAACCAGGGATTTTAATCTGGTGGACTATTGTTGGGCCTCTCTTTTTTCTCTGTTGTAGGCTTTTAGGCCTTGTATCCTTTGGTGGTTTATCTAAACAGACATATCGTCGAACAGGTGGAGGGCAATAGACGTGCAAGCTCTCTCGGAGATTTCACTTTTCTTCTTCCGTTGTTCGAAACCCAAAACCCACTTGTCTCTTCTTGTCTAAGGCATCTATGGAGATCTCCGGCGAAGAAGACAAAGAAGGAGCTGTTACTATCCCCAAAGAAGTAAGCAATGTCTCAATTTCAGATGGTAATAAGTTGGTATACCAAATTCTGAATGGTCCTAACGAACATTGTTTCGAGAATTTCCGAATGGATAAGGCTGTCTTCTATAAGCTCTGTGATCTCCTTCAGACCAGAGGCTTATTGCGTCACACTAATCGGATCAAGATTGAGGAACAGTTAGCAATCTTTTTGTTCATCATTGGTCATAATCTTAGGACTCGAGCTGTTCAAGAATTGTTCGGTTACTCTGGCGAAACAATCAGTCGCCATTTCAACAATGTTTTGAATGCAGTCATTGCAATCTCTTTGGATTTTTTTCAATCCAATCCAAATTCTGAGGATGATCCTCCATTTTTCAAAGACTCTCTTGGTGTTGTTGATAGCTTTCACATACCGGTTATGGTTGGAGTCGATGAGCAAGGTCCCTTTCGAAACACCAGTGGACTTCTTACTCAGAATGTTCTTGCAGCTTCTTCCTTTGATCTCAGATTCCACTATGTCTTAGCTGGTTGGGAAGGCTCAGCTTCTCATCAACAACTTCTCAATGCAGCTTTGACTCGCCGTAACAAGTTACAAGTCCCTCCAGGAAAATACTACCTTGTAGACAATAAGTTTCCCAATCTTCCAGGTTTTATCGCCCCATATCACCTTGTTTCAACCAACTCAAGAGGAGAAGCAAAGGAACTGTTTAATGAGCGGCACAAGTTGCTGCATCGAGCTATTCACCGCACTTTTGGAGCTTTGAAAGAACGCTTCCCCATTCTACTATCTGCTCCTCCTTATCCTCTACAAACACAAGTGAAACTGGTGATTGCGGCGTGTGCATTGCACAACTACGTCCGCTTGGAGAAACCAGATGATTTAGTGTTTAGGATGTTTGAAGAAGAGACAATGGCAGAAGCAGGAGAAGATAGAGGAGAGGCATTAGAGGAGGAACAAGGAGAGATTGAGGGACAAGAACGACATGGGTTTAGACCAGAACAAGTTCAAGATAGTTTAAGGTTAAGAGATGAGATCGCTACTCATCTTTGGGACCATTATGTCCAAAATCTGTCGGCCTTCTAAACTTAGCTCCAGTAACAGTTTCGTGTGTTTTATTTGTTATAGAAATTCAATTAGTCAAATAACACTTTATGTTTGTTAAGTAAAAAAAAATCTTTACATCAAATCAAATATCCAAACACCAAATGTATCAACTATCATCACACCAATCTCAGGGAAGAGGAGACCAAAGGAGAGTAAATACCAAAATCGGAGCTTAGAATCAGGAGATGACCACAGCTTTCTGCTTTTTCGTAATCCATTTTCGCTTTGCATTCTCTATAGCATCCTCTTTCTGTCTCATCAGATCTTGGAAAGACTGGTTAAATTGCGACTCAATCAGGTTCAGTTCTGTCTTCAGATCTTCTGGGTAATCATTGTCTGAAATGGAAAGATTGTAAATGGTCGACATCATTGAGCAAGAATCCAGATACGAGCTCATCGACTCTGCATCTCGACTAGCTTCCATGGCAGCATTTGCATTCGAAGAGAAGGGCACGTAATAGTCTGCTGATATGTCTGACTTCATTGATTGTCCTGCTACTTCTTCATCTTTCGAGTTCACAGTTTGCTCATTTGCTGCTTCATGATCCTCACGGGTTAGACGTGGAGAGTTTTGATTTTGATGCGACGAGGTCCGGTCAGAGTTAAGTTGCATCATTAAGTCATCGATCATATCAGCTATCACAATAACTTCTTGGCTTGTTAAATGCAGTTCCTCAACCATTTCCTCGGCGATTGCCGTTGCTGTGTCTGAATTCAGATAGAATGCAAAGTGTACGATTCTACATTTACCTGTATTAGGACATCGAATTGATTGAGCAAATGAAAACTGAAAGGAATAAATTGAAATAGGACTTTTATATAAAAAACGAACCAGATGGGTCAGCGATACGTAGAACCATTGATGCTGTGACATCATCGCTTCTCTCTCCTCTCAACCTGAACTCTTTATTCTCTGCAAACCTCTGAAGTTCAATGGTTTGGCACCACGGGTAGTCTTCGTTGCTTGAGACACTTCTATTCTCGTTATAATCCACATCCATAGGAAGATGTTCAACCTGAGGTGGTCTCACAGGTTTAGATGCTGTGCTTGATGAAGCAAGAAGAGCAGAGTCCTTGCACCCATCTCGTGCAAGGAATGGGTCCTTCGAGAGCTCAAGAGCAGTTGGTCTAGAAGAGGCAGGAAGAAGACATTTCTCTATGAATTGCTTAACTTGAGGATCATCAACTTTGCCGAGAGATTGAGGCTTTATATCCTGCAATTGTAAAGTTTCAAAGGGGAGCCCAGCTTTGAAATTAATTTGATGAAAGTCAATATCGTAGAAGACTTACCGAGGTGACCCTTTTATAAATCTGAGCCTGGTTTCTGCACTCATTGTATGGATATTCACAGGTTACCATCTCCAACATACACATGCCAAAAGAATAGATGTCCACAAGCTCATTGTATTCCTCTTCATACAGCTCAGGCGCCATGAATTCAGGAGTACCTGAATACGCTCAAAAATTTTCAGTTACAGTAGATTTTTCAGGGTCCAGGAATGAAAATGTTTAAATGGTAGTACCTATCACACTTCGAGCAGTGGGTTGCTGCAGAACAGTTGCGAGCCCGAGATCTCCGATTTTAACCTCTCCAGTATTTCCATTGACAAATATGTTGTCGCACTTTAGATCCCGGTGAATTACAGGAGGGTTCTGAGAATGCAAATAGTTGAGGCCTTTCAGAATCTGCCTTGCCCAGTTCTTGATGGCCTTGGGATCGACCTTCCTATGCTTCTTACGATATCTTTGCGTAGAAAGAAATGGTGTCAACGCATGTGATGGAGATTAAAAGGAAACAAAGAAACCATAAAAATAAGAGAAGTGAGGAGATGATACTTACACCCTGAGACTACCAGAGGTGAAAAGCTCAGTGATCATGTTAATAGTCTTGTTCTTTTCGTCAACCCAAGAGTAAAAGAGTTTGATGATATTCTCATGTTTGAGAGCTTTTAGTAGATGAACTTCAGAATACAGCCTTTCAAGTTGACCAGGCATCTGCATTACATCCTCAATACTAACTAGGTTCCAAGCAACTTCAATCCCGTCTACTTCGTCAAACGCCTTATATCTGATTTATTGTAACAAAGAAATCAGAATAAATATCCTTGCAACTAAAGGATAAAAGCATAGAGGGTGTAGAAAGCATACACAGTCTTGAAAGCTCCTCTCCCCAGGACATCATCATACTGAAGGATGAAAAAAGAAACGAATCAATCACTAATTTGTTTTCCAGCATAATAAATACTAGACAAATCCGCAATGCAACATGATGTTAAGCTGAGAGACACAATAATCATCACAAAACGATCAAAGTAACAGCTCTCGTTGGAATTCATTAAAACTAGGTCAAAACGCTAAAGTTGTGATCATATTTATCACAATTCAGCAATATAAAACCCAGGCAAATGAGAATGAATGCAAATTTACACAGGAATCAACGAAGACAATAAAATTGCATAATAAGACGGAGAGGAAAAAACGGTGACGTACCCTAATGTAGCGGCCAGAAGGATCTTTCTCGGCGAAATCAGCCTCTTCCATCTGACCTAAAAATCCAGAACCAGAAGCCATATGTATGCACAACAAACCAATCGAAACGGAAGAAGAAGAAGAAACAAAGGTGGAGGAGAGATTGAAAGGGAGAAATAGAGAGAAGAAGGTTATTATTACAAAAGGCTATAAGAAGAAGAAATGGACGGGGATACAATCGGAGAAGGCCTCACGAGCGAAGCAATAAGAGTCGATTGAAGATCGAAATCGAGATCGGAAACGGAGTTTGGCGGCGAAAGGAATCCCCATCTCCGATCCAGTTTTCCGATCCCCCCCGTCGTGATTCCGTATCGTCTCTTTTATCCGATCAAATCCTTCCATTGATCCACCATAATTTTATTTTGATATCGAGAGATTATTGGGATGAGATCGACAGAGAAACCAAACAACAAGGATGAAGAAGAAGAAGAAGAAGAAGATGAAATCAATCAGGGGAATTTTTGGGAGAATAATAAAAGTTGGCGGCCAAATCGGGAAGTCAAATTATCTGTCTTTATCAACTAACGCACACCATCATCCTTTTACACCCAAAAAAAAAAAAACGCACATCATCATCATCATCATCACCAACCAAATATCTTTTTCTTTAAAATAAAAAAAAAATTATCCTCTAATCTCTATTATATAGTTTTAATTTCAAGGAGATTCCTTGATTGGGCCTTTTTTTGACAATTTGTTATGTTTTTCAAGGATATGAGTAATTGACAAATTCTAAAAATATTAGCTAGTGTTTTTTTGTGATCAAAAGAATAATCTGAAAACTGATAATGATACAAATATTTAACCGGAACCGGCAACTACCCTCCTATTTTCATTAAATGCATTTAATGAATTTTTTCTAATTTTAAATTTGCGGAAAAAGCCCACAAAGAGCCCAAAACAGAGACAGAAAGAGAGAGAAGGAGAGAGAGAGAAGGAGATAGTTGCGAGACGACGAATTCTTCAATTCAATCTCCGATCTCCGATCCAAATCCCCGGTGAAAAGACCATGTACGTAAGAGCTCTTCCGACGACGGATGTGAATCGGAACACGGAGTGGTTCACGTATCCTGGCGTTTGGACCACTTATATTCTCATCCTCTTCTTCTCTTGGCTCCTCGTTCTCTCCGTCTTCCATTGTTCTCCTGGCATCGCTTGGACCATCGTTCATCTCGCTCATTTCACCGTAATTCCGATCTCGATCTCTTTCCTTTCACTTTCGATTTCCTCTTTGCCTAGATTTCAATTTTGCGTTTCTTAGGTCACCTATCATTCTTTCCATTGGAAGAAGGGAACACCATTTGGGGATGATCAAGGCATCTATAACAGGCTGACTTGGTGGGAACAGATTGATAATGGCAAGCAGCTCACTCGTAATCGCAAGTTCCTCACCGTTGTACCTGTTGTCTTGTAAGTTCTTCTTTCATTTCCTCAGAGCCATCGTGTTGCTTAATCTCTGAGAGGGCTATGCCTATGCTTCTCTCCCCATGTTGCTTTTAGTTATCTAGGAGATGCATTGATTTTTATCTAGGCATAGCTTTGTGTTCTCGTAGCTATTTCCGTTTTGCTTCTGTGCTCTCATTTGTACCTCTGCTTATGTAGAGAGATGCTTTCAAGGAGATTAATCTCACTCTCTCCTCATTTTGAACCTCTGTTTGTTAACTAGGTGCCGCTTATCTGTTCATAGGGATGGATCTAAGTTCCATAGTATGATTGAATTCACTTTGTTATTAGGCTTCTTTAAGTAGTGCCCAAGAACCTTGTAGTCTATGTCATTTAGACATTCATACTACCTCAGATTGTTCTTCTCCCAAAATCTGATCAAACTTTGCATGTAGGTACTTGATAGCCTCTCACACAACAGACTATCAGCACCCGATGCTCTTTCTCAACACACTGGCCGTATTTGTCATGGTGGTCGCGAAATTCCCTCACATGCACAAGGTCCGCATATTTGGAATCAACGCAGAGCAATGAAAACCTTGACAAGACAAAGAAAAATGTATGTGTATGATGCGATTAAGTATTTGGAATGTGGAGTCCAATGACAAATGCCATCGTTATTCGACATGTCTGTACTGTACAGGCATTTGAAATCCCAACCAACCGGAGGAAATGTCTTATTTGGTCCCATCCCATCGCACATACAAACCTTTATACTCTTTGTTTCGGGTTTCTAATCAATTCACATTTTATCTCTTTTGTGTTTCTTATTTGTATAATCCCAAAACTAGTTAAAAGAGAAGTTGTTTAGCGAGCAATCTAGGGTTTGAATGAAATAGTTGGGGGATGGGTCTATATTATACATGATGATGTCAAATCGAAAGACTCATTTTTAAATACCAACGCAGAGAAATATAATATTTTTATTCGTAGCTGCCAAACAATTATATAGCCAGCAGCCGCGATTGATTGATCGTCGTGTAGTGCATGAAAGGATCGATATTGGTTTTCTAAAGACTATGCATGTTAGGATTGAACATGAAGATGTGTTTGAGTAAAACTCTACATTCAGGGGGAGTTTATTGTAAAGATGGCAAGAATCACACATCAATTCGCTTCTATCTTAACATGCATTGAGTTATTGAACTGGCTAAACTCTCGGTTAGTTGTGGTACAATGGACTATGTATTTCTTAAACCATATAACAAACTCCTCTTCATCAAGAGAAACAATTGAAAGTCTATACATTCTCTCGATTTTGTTTTTTTTGTTTTGGTAGGAGGGAGGAGATAATGTCTCCTCCAAATTTATCACGAAAACTTAAAAATTACAAACGAAATTGTCTTGGGAACGCAGTCCCTCGAACATCCTCCTCCAAAAATAACGAAACAACACCAGGACATGAATCAAGTAAAACGACCCTGAGGGGTTGGGAAAAGGCATAGTTAGCCAATCCATCCGCCAGACGGTTGGCCTCTCTATAACCATGAGAAATCCGTACATTCCAGTCCTTTGAGATAAAGTCATAGCACATACGCACTAGGGTAGACAAGGGATGGGTCTCACTTATCCCTGTCTTGAGGAAACCAACCACCAATTCGGAGTCCACGACAAGTTCTAGCTGAGGTATCCTCTTCTCCCAAGCTAGACACAAACTGTAGTATACACCCCAGAGCTCTGCGAGAGGCGCCGAACACACACCAATGTGGAGCGAGAAACCGCCTCACCACTGACCCTCCGCATCTCTCAGAACACCACCCGTTGCAGCCATTCTCGGGTTGCCTCTTGACGCCCCATCAGTGTTCAATCGGACCCAGCCCATCTCCGGTGGCCACCATGAGATCCACCGCGTTTCCCTAGCCACCTCCCGAGTCATACCATTCGAGACCATATGTGCTTTGAAAGTTTCTTGAGATATCTCTTTCACAAAACGCACCCGATCCCGACACTTCCCATTCTCTCCAAACACATTCCCACATCTCCACTTCCATCCCCACCATACTACCATACCAAATAAGGTGGACCAAGGGACACCAAACCTCTCACTACTATCAGTCATATTCGCATACATCCATTCTAGTAATGATTGACCAAAGAACACAGCCTGTTGACGGGGAGGTAGAAGCCGCCTCCAGACCCCTGAGATCGCCGGACAGTCTCGAAGAATATGTATAATAGTTTCATCACCACTTTTACATACTTGGCAAACTGCCGAGTCACTCAAATGCCGTCTACACCTTTCCGCATTAGTCATGATCACTTGCTTAACCACCAACCAAATAAACACTTTCACCCTCTCCGGCACCACACTCTTCCAGACATTTCCATACAACAGACCCATATTTGGTCTTGGGCTAGTATTGCGAGTTAACTCCTCATACGCCGATTTCACCGAGAAAACTCCATCAATGTTAGGCTTCCATGAGATTATGTCCTTGGCACCCGTATTGGTGTCAACTACTATCGATATGAGCAGTAAGCACACATGTTCAGGAATATACGGCTCGATTCTCGACCAGTCCCAACCCACGCCGTCTTGCCAGAGATCTCGTATCCGAAGAAATTGTAGCTCAACTGGAAGGTCACCTGTAAGCACTTCTTCCAGCGTAAAATTTCCCATCCATTTCTCTTTTCATATCTTTATTGAGTAACCATCACCCAGGACCCAACCAAGACCCGGAATCACCACCTCTCTTAGTCCCACGCCGACGCTTCGCCAAGTCGACGACCAGCTCCCTTTTGCGATTAACCAGTTAACTCCACCGATTTTATATTTACTACGCACTACGCGAGCCCATAGGCTCGATACATCAGATAAAACTCTCCATCCAATTTTTGCAACCAAAACTTTATTCATGGGCTCAGCAACTCTGATACCTAGCCCGCCTTCCACCTTAGGTAGACAGATTTGCTTCCAAGCTACAAGATGTTGCTTTCTCTTCTCTGCAGTACTATTCCAGATAAAGTTCTTAGAGATTTTATCCAGAGCACTCAGGGTCGACTTAGGGAGCAAAATGTTACTCATAGCATGCACTGGGAGTGACGAAAGGACCGCTTTAGTCAAAGTGATTCTCCCAGCCAAACTCATAATACGCCCCTTCCATCCAGCTAGCCGGGAGCTTGCGCGTGCAAAATACAATCTATCATTTCTTCAGTCTTAATTTGGGGAATTAATGGTCTTTAAGTACATAATCTTAACAAGTACAAAAAAAAATGCATTAATCATATATCATATTAAGTGTTAAATGTTCAATGATATTCTTGTGGTTGTTGATTATCAGCTAACAAAGACATTTCAGCACACGTGCGATTGACAAAATCGTGATCGCACCATTTGAAAAGAAAGAAATTAATTAGTGGTTTTTGGTTAAATGTATCACTCAATGAAGCAAAATAATAAGTTTTTTTTTTTTAATAAACTGCAGTTTGTTTATTGATCAACAAGCAAAACTATAAGAAACAATGACCATCTTACCAAAAAAAAAAAAGAAACAATGACCAAACCAAAAAAAACAGAGAAGAATCAACTAGTGTAAAAATTTATTTATGTCAATTCTAAACTCTAAAGTTTAGAGAAGAAAAGTAGAATAAGTCCCAGTGATTGGTTGACCATTTCCAAGTTTGATTTTTATGAGAGAGATGAAAAAAAGAAAGAACAAAAGGACAAAACGGAAAGGATCTTTGTTCGTGTTTTATTCGTAGTACCCTTTCTCTCTTTCTTTCTACTTTCTTCGTACAATCGAAGAAACAAATCTTTCTATTCTCTCAATTGCCGACAATCTAGCTGTTTCCTCCCATCTACTTTTGTCTTAAAAATCAAACATTCTATGAAGATAAACTGAGAGCGCGAATCTCATCTATGTAAGGTTTTGGTCAAAGAGCTTTTGAACCCTTTCGTCTCGATATTTCTACGGCTGAAGAATTTTGACCTGACAAAAGAAAGTGAATTTGATTCATACGACTAGATTTTCTGAAGAGGTAATAACTCTCTTATTTTAGTCGATGGTCATGATTTTAAGAGTTCCTTTTGATTAAAACAATTGTCTCTAATTTGCTCTGTATTTTGACTTTTTTTATTTTCTTTTTTGTGAATTGTGATCAGAAGAAGCTGTGATGGGTACTCGAGGGAACGAGGAAGAGGAAGAATGGTTCTCTGATGCTCGTGAAGAGGTTTCATCTCTTTCTGATTGTAACTCTGAAGTCGCCGATGAATTTGTGCAAGCAACTGGTGATTTAGATCTCTGGACTATGAATCCAGAGAGTGTTACTAACCGTCGACACAAGTTTTTCCAATCTATGGGCTTTACTTTCAAAAAGAGAGACTCTTTTGATCTTGATCTTCATCTCTTGGGAGACTCTTGTTCCGACCATATTCCGGGTTCCAAACAGTTAAACTCTGTGTCTGAAACTGATCACGAGGACAAGTTGTTGAGGAATGAATCTACCTCCTCTGGATCCTCTGTTTCCTCTGTTTCATCAATGTCAACTTCCTCTTTGGCTGAGGCATTTAGTTTCAGAGGTTCGTTTCAAGATCGCGCCAAGAACATTGATGACCAAATTTTGTTGACCAGAGATTATTCCAGTAACAGTAGTAGCATTGCTGAGGGATTGAGTGAATCTGGTTCGAGTAGGTCCAGTAGCTATGGAGATTTCCAAAATTCTCCAATGAGTCGTTATGAAGAATCGCCTAAAAAGGGAGCTAAAGGGTGGTTAAAGAAGTTAGGTGTGTTAACTCATCTTCTTGACAAAACTGAAGAATGCACTGATGGTGAGTCAGTGGGATCATCCACACGGAGGCAATTAACACGAGTTCAGTCTTTTAAAAAGCAGTTCAAGGAGCTTTCGTCTCTGTGTATCGGACAAGACTTCTCTGCACACGATGGATCCATTGTAGTGATGAAGTTTTCTCATGACGGGAAGTACTTAGCCAGTGCTGGTGAAGACTGTGTTGTGCGAGTGTGGAACATAACGGAAGATGAGAGAAGAGACAACGAGTTTGAAGTGGTGGAGTCTGATTCAAGCTCTAATTGTGTTTACTTTGGAATGAATGACAAGTCACAGATTGAGCCTCTCAAGACCGAGAATGAGAAGATCGAAAAGAGTAGAAGATTGCTGAGGAAGAAGTCAGAGTCGACTTGCGCTGTGTTGCCCTCAAGAGTCTTCAGTATATCAGAAACCCCTCAGTATGAGTTCCGAGGACATAAGGGTGAAATCTTGGATCTTTCATGGTCGGAGAAAGGGGTAAATTACTTGTGATTCTGTTTTAATACGATGCTGTCTTTTTATAGTAAGATGAGTACTAATAGCTTGTGAATGTGCTGCAGTTTCTACTATCATCTTCAGTGGACGAGACTGTTCGTTTGTGGCGAGTTGGTTCTTCTGATGAGTGTATCAGAGTTTTCTCTCATAAGAGCTTTGGTGAGTTTCTTTCTTTATATGTATTCTTCAATGCTGCTTTCTTGTTAATTAGACACATATTCTCTCTTCCTTGTTACAGTGACTTGTGTGGCATTCAATCCTGTGGATGAAAATTTCTTTATAAGTGGATCGATTGATGGAAAAGTCCGTATATGGGATGTGTCCCGTGTCCGAGTTGTTGACTATACAGATATAAGAGAGATTGTTACAGCTTTGTGCTATCGACCTGATGCTAAGGGTGCGGTAGTAGGTTCTATGACTGGAGAATGTCGCTTTTACCATATAACTGGTACGGTTTAACTTTTCGGATTACTAAACGCGCAAGTAGAGTCGAATCATCTGTGTTTTGATATCTGAATCATTCTTTTGAACTTCAGATAACCAGCTGCAACTGGATAGAGAGATGAGTTTACATGGGAAGAAGAAGATTCCTAGCAAAAGGATCACTGGTTTTCAGTTTTTTCCGGGTGATTCGGACAAAGTGATGGTTACTTGTGCTGATTCTCAAATCCGAATAATCAGCGGAGTGGATACAATCTGCAAGCTTAAAAAGGGTCCCAATCAAGTTCCTTCTCTTTAATTTGTTCACCTATATATAGGTGATGCTGTTTGTCATTTATTTGGTGGATATATATTTTGCAGCTTCAAGTCTTGGAACAACGTTGATGAGTCCAACATCTGCTTCATTCACATCTGATGGGAAACACATTGTCTCAACAATAGAGGACTCAGGCATTCATGTTTGGGACTACTCTCAACCCGACAAAAAGGCTTCTTCTCAGAAACCAAAAAACATTAGATCTTATGAGGGATTTCTCTCACACAACGTGTCTGTTGCCATACCTTGGCTAGGCCAGGGGAAGGACGACGGTTTCTGCAGTTTCGTTGCGGATTTGGAGAAAAAGGTTTCTCATTTCCCGGCTCCCATGGACTACTTCTCTCCAATGAAAGGAGCAACAACGTGGCCAGAAGAAAAGCTTGGAGTAGTAGCAGGTGCGGCTGCAGCAGCGGTTTCAGCTACAGTCAGCAGCAGATCCAAGTTGAGGCTCTTAAGGAGTGTATGCCAGAACGTTAATGGCTCTTCGCCTCACCTGTGGGGGCTTGTCATTGTGACAGCAACTTGGGACGGTAGGATCAGAGTCTTCCATAACTACGGTTTACCAATCCGGGTCTAAAGACCGAAGCAGCAGCGTGTACATCTGAGAGTTGTGGCAGTGTTAGTGCAGCATTCTTTAATTTTGTTTGGAACTCACTTAGCTGCAATTAAGATATGTGGCTCTCTTTGTATTTGCTTTTAATTGCTACTATTTGAATTTGTATAGTGTGGCATCTTTTGTTTTTTTTGTGTGTATAAAATGGGTGAAGCCCGCTGACCTGATCCAAAAATAAGCCTAAGATGTACGTAGTTTATAAAGAGCACCACCAGACGAAGCTAAAGAGGTTAGCCAGTCGATCAACGATTCAAGAGGGAAAACATCTGTCACTTGTTCTCGTTATAGAGAAGGAAAATAGTCAACGACAAAGAGAGCACAAGTCAACAAGGAAGAAATCTATCTAAGTTGTAAGAAATCTATCTAAGTTATTATCAATGTAAAAGATTAAAGATATCGCTCCTCTATCTAAAGATCAAGTCATTTATGTTTTGTGAGAACAAGAGAAAGAAAGAGAGATGAGAGATCTAACCTTTGAAAGTGAAACAAAGGTTAGGATATGAAATGTTATCACCTACTTAACATGAAGTAATTAAAATCAATTTTATTATATTAATCTATTAATTTTGAAAAATCATATAATATATTTTTCTTTAGTAATGTATTAAACATTATATAAATCTTAACACTTAAGACTATTCATTTTATATATATAAAAAAAAGATATTCAATTTTATGTAAATGAGTTTTTGTGAGTAAAAAAAAAATGCTATTAAAACAACTAAATCGTAAAACAACGACAATATTCATAAGATACTGCAACAAAATGATTTTAAGTTTTTTTATACGTAAAACAAGCAAAGACACCAACACATTAATGTTCATCGAGTTTTAAATTACATGAAACAAAATTAAAAAGTTGATAAACACTACAAGATTATTTACAAACACTATAATATTAAAAAGTACAAACCTATATATAATGTACTTAAACAAAACTAATAATAATAAAAAAAAATAAAAAATTCAACTATGCGAGCTCCATTCAATACGAAAAAAATAATATGCGGTGTAATGCAGGTGCGACTCTAGTACAAATATATAGCCGACTCTTACATATATATATGACATAGAAAAATGAAGTTGGCGTTAGTAATAACAAGCTTTCAAACAATCTAATAAGAGTGTCTGAAAACATTTTTGTTTTTTGTGTATTTAAGGTCGTGAAAAACATGGTAACCCCTGCTTGCATTGAAAGCAAGACCGGTGATAAAACAGCAGATGTAATATTTGAGGAAGAGTATCAGACTCTGCGGAAAGAATGAGAGAAGTGGTTAAAAGGGACATCATCAACTACATGCATTTTTTTTGTGGTGCGGTTATAATCATGCACCACTCCAAGATTGTTTGGAAGCTTGCTACTATTGTGTGTTTTGTTCTATTCACAGGGATATCTTTCATAGCACTGCATCTAAAACTCTTATTCGGTATGATCCGCGCAACATATTGGTCCAAATTCTTCTTAGAGTCGCATAGACGTCGGCTTCTTCGAGGTAGTTATCGAACTCAATAATACATTATTATTTTTTGAATGATTTGTTTATCACAGTTTTACTTGTATAAATTATCGTAGGGAATCTTCAGGTGATTAGTTTGTTATGAAGAATGGATAAAAGTGCTTTTTGGCAGGTACTTAAGTTCATTATAGTATGTTACTATAGTGTAGATTTGCAATAACAATCGAGTAGTTAATTAGACATGAAATAAGAATCTATTATGTGCAACTGAAATTTTCTTGTTAACTTTTTCAGGAGTTCTTGTGAAAGGAGTGGCTATATCTATTATGCATGTCATTGTTCTTGGTCGTTTGTTTTGTTTTATTTATAGATAGGCTAAGAAAGTTTGCTATGACAGTCTTGATTAGCAAGGCACGGCCAGTCTTCTTGACGTAATAATACAACAGTCTTCTTCTCTTACTGATCTAGACCACAACTTCTCTGTTTCAACCATATTTGGAATTCTCAGTTTGCCCACTCTTACTCAGTATTTGAGGCTGGTGGAATGTCCGAACTGGACCCAAAGACCCTGAAAGTATCTTTGTTATTAAAAAGGTATCAGAGGAACATAAAGAAAATGTCTAGTGAGACAAAGAAAAGTAAAGGTATCAGATGAACATAAAGCGAACGTCCAGGGAGACTAAAGAAGGAACGCTACTTAACTTCTCCCCTTTCCTAAAAATCCATAAAAATAAAACCAAAATACAAAAAGACAACTTCGTTTCTTTCATCCTCAAAACTTGTCTCTAATGGTTTAACAAATTAACAATAAAAGAAGTCATCTAGAGCTCATCGTGAGACTCATCTTCCTCCTCAGTCGTTGATTCTCCTCCTGCACCTGGTGCTCCCCCAGATCTCTGGTAAACTGCCGTGATGATTGGGTTACACACTGCTTCTACCTCCTTTAGCTTCTCCTCATACTCTTCTTTCTCTGAGTTTTGGTTCTCGTCCAGCCACTCCAAGGCCTCTTTGGTTGCTGCTTCGATCTTCTCTTTCTCATCTCCCTCCAATTTGTCAGCAAGCTTGTCCTTGTCGCTCACTTGGTTCTTCATGTTGTAGACGTATGTCTCCAGGGCATTCCTGGCGTCAATCCTCTCCTTCACCTTTTTGTCTTCCTCTGCAAACTCCTCTGCCTCCTTCACCATCCGGTCAATCTCTTCTTGGCTCAGACGACCCTTCTCATTTGTGATTGTAATCTTCTCTGATTTACCACTCGCCTTGTCCTCTGCTTTCACGTTAAGAATACCGTTGGCGTCCACTTCGAATGTGACCTCGATTTGAGGGGTTCCTCTGTCAAAACCGAGATCTGGATGATTATTTTCAAGTTCAAATGAGACAGATTGTAGAGCTACAAATGGTTTAAAGAAGAGAGAGCAAACCTTGGGGCCGGTGGGATTCCGGTGAGGTCGAATTTCCCGAGCAGCCTGCAGTCCTTGGTGAGACTTCTTTCACCTTCAAAGACCTGAATTGAGACAGTTGTCTGCTGGTCTTGGTACGTTGTGAAAACCTGAGATTTCTTGGTTGGAATAACCGTGTTTCTCGGGATCAGCTTTGTCATCACTCCTCCTACCGTCTCAATACCCAAAGTGAGTGGTGCCACATCAAGAAGAAGGATATCTTTGGTCTCATCACCGCCTTCTCCACTCAAAATACCACCCTGAACAGCAGCACCATAAGCAACAGCCTCATCGGGGTTCACACCCTTGTTTGGCTCTTTACCTTCAAAGAAGTCCTTCAATAGTTGCTGAACCTTTGGGATCCTGGTGCTTCCACCAACAAGGACAATCTCATCGATCTGGCTCTTCTGTAGACCAGCATCATCCATGGCCTTCTTCACAGGTCCCATGGTCTTCCTGAACAAGTCATTGTTCAGCTCCTCGAAACGAGCTCTGGTGAGTGGCTCAGAGAGATCAACACCATCAAAGAGGGACTCAATCTCTACACGGACTTGGTGCTGGCTACTAAGAGCTCTCTTTGCCCTCTCACATTCCCTTCGGAGCTTACCAAGAGCCTTGTTGTCCTTGCTGATGTCCTTCTGGTGCTTCTTCTTGATCAACTTGATGAAGTACTCCATGATCCTGTGGTCAAAGTCCTCACCTGCACAGATCATAACAACAAAAGTTAGCACCAGCATCACACTAAAGCGATACTATGTCTCCATTCTGACACATGTTATTGATTGTGTTTTGTTTAAAATATCTGGACGATTCCATTAGCACACCACTCATCTGTTACTGAACAAAATCGATTCATTCGTGGTCACAGTTAAATTACCTCCCAAGTGAGTGTCACCATTTGTGGAGAGAACCTCGAAGACTCCGTTATCAATGGTCAAGACACTGACATCAAAAGTACCACCACCAAGGTCAAAGACAAGGATGTTCTTCTCACCACCCTTCTTATCAAGGCCGTAGGCAATAGCAGCAGCAGTGGGTTCGTTGATGATTCTAGCAACATTGAGCCCAGCAATAACACCAGCATCCTTGGTAGCTTGCCTTTGGGCATCGTTGAAGTAAGCTGCGCATAGTCAACACCAAATAAATAATCAACCACCAATACAGATAAATATATCTCTCCACCACATATAACAAACCCGAATTAACAAGAAGCTAACCTGGAACGGTGACAACAGCATCCTTGATTTTCTTTCCAAGGTATGCTTCGGCTGTCTCCTTCATCTTAGTCAGAATCATGGCACTGATCTCCTCAGGAGAGAAAACCTTAGTCTCACCATCCTTGATCTTGACTTGAATGTATGGCTTACCATCCTTGTTCACAATCTGGTAAGGTACAAGTTTCCTGTCCTTCTGAACCTCCTTGTCCTCAAATCTGCCAATTAAAATAAGAAAGAATTAAATCAACATAGCATCCAAGGTGAAACGAATAGAAACCACGTAAGAGAAAGAGGACATGTATTTACTTTCGCCCGATCAATCTCTTGACATCGAAGATAGTCCTCTCTGGATTAACAGCCGCCTGATTCTTAGCAGCCTCACCAATGAGCCTCTCAGAGTCAGTAAAACCAACCCATGAAGGTGTAATACGGTTTCCTTGGTCATTGGCTATAATTTCAACATGACCATTCTTGTAAACACCAACACAAGAGTAAGTGGTACCAAGATCAATCCCTATAACTGTTCCCAACTTCGTAGCCTCTTCTTTTGCAGTGGAAAACGCAAATAGACATCCTGAAGCGTAAAAGTTCCAAATCGTCAATACACTAGCAAAATCAAAACCACAAGGATACTACTCAGCCTAATTTCGTCACCGCATTATCTCTAAAGATGGTGATTATCTCTGTAAAGGAGATCTAACCTTAAGATGGTAAAATTGCAATTCGACATTGTAAAACCAGGAACAACGAAACGTTACATCTGATTTGAGGAGATATTTCCGATTGACACAGAGTAAAGAGATCTAAATCGAAGAAGAAGATGAGAAATCACTCACCGAAGAAGATGATCGCCAGCACAACAGTGCCGTGTGCTCCGAATGAGCGAGCCATATCGAAAAGTTAGAGTTCGATCTCTTTGTTTCTTCTATTTAGATTGAATGAACTTGTTTTTGAACAGAGAGCTTCCTTTTTTTTCTCTGGTTTGGGCTTTGAAGAACAAGTTGGGATGCTTAAATAGGTCCAGTGCCCGAAGGTGATGGTGAAGTAGTCGCTTTTTATGGGAAGACGAAGAAATATAACTATGTCATCGGAGATGACGTGGACCAATCATCTTACGGCGATCTATAATGTCAACCAATCAGATTTGGTCTTGTGTTGGAGTAATCGTGACCGTTGGTTACTTCGTTTCTTCTTCTTAATTCTAGACAATGGGCCTTTTTTTGTTGGGCCCAGGCTCATGAGTCTTCTATTACGATTTAGTAACAAAAAAAATTCACTAATTAACTTTAGGAGCAATTGAGAGAGATAATTAATTGCATTATTGAAACTTGTGTTTCTCTCATAAACTTGTAGAAGAGTAGAAGAGTCTTCCAATGGGCGCACTCGCAGGCCCATCAGCTGGGTTGTTGGACAATGATACTTGCAATAATCCATTATATGCAAGGATTGTGCTTGCACATTACCTTGTCATGAGGAGCCAGGAGGACGGGTACTATATAGGGCTTTGCGACAAATTGCAAGGAAGGGTACCAGTTGGGACAAAGGACCAACAACTATTGAAAAAATAAAGATAACAAGTCCTAAAAGACCTTAGAGATAGAGAGTGCCATCCCGAAAATAAGCTACCCTAAATAGTTGGAAGCTAACTGATGATCCTAATATGTTCATCAAGTGCCAAAACACTCACTTCTCTGAAAAGAGAGGTCGCAAGTAGGGCGAATTAGAAAATTTTGAGAGATGATGATTATTTCACTCATGATTTTATTGCTCGTGCTATCTATTTTTGGATGTAGATTACCATAAAATAATTAATACACCAAACATGCATGAGACCCAACAAGGCTACCCAAGAAAGAAAACAATAGAGAGATTAGTGGATAAAAGAAATTGATTTCATTGAAGATCATAGTAAATTTTACAAGAATTGATTTTGATTTTCTTTAAGTCAAAAATGGAGAGAGTGTAGTGTACAAGAAAGTGAAGAAACTAACAGTCAACATAGTTTACGTATATATGTTTCTGTGGAATTGCAATCAAAGCACTATTGGAACCAATGAGCATCACTCTCTTATTTCACATTAATTTTGTACAAAATCTTGTGATTATATCAAATACAAGGGGGGAGAGATTTAGTTTCTGGACTTGCTCATACTCATCAATGCCTTGAACATCAGAATCTTCTTCCCTTTTCGCGATGAAGATTGCTTTATCTCCACTATCTCTGTATTTCTCGACACTGATATTGCTCTTTCTGGTTCAGGTAAGGGCTTTATAATCCACACAAGATAGCAGAAAGAGTTATTAACTAACACAAAGATGTTGAAAATTGAAGTAATCTTTGTAAGTGCTATTAATACCGGTTTCTTTGCTTGGCTTGGGGAGCTTGAACGTTTTAGTAGAGATCCTGAACGTAAGAGAGGGAATCTCATAGGAGAGTTTGTTCTTTTACCTGCAACATTCACACACACACACTTTCTTGTCTGAAATTAATCTGACAAAAGCCAAGTAAACAAGTATCATTGTTTAGTTGATGTACTTGGTGTTCTGTTTCTGATGTTGTTCTGTACGATGGGTGCAAAAGAGAAGCTTCCTGCCTTGTTAGGTTTCCTGCATTTTGCAAATCATTAGCATTACAAGCAACAAAACTAGAAACTAGAAGAAGAAGAAGATAAGAATCAAGATTCTACCTTGCCGTATTTGGGAGGTTTTCTAGTATTGTTGATCGAACAGCTTTAAAGCAGATCAGTAGAAACATTCAGATATCATATAAACATAAACGAATCACACAATCGGATATAAAGTAACGGATTTAGTTACCACTCTTGAACCCGTGTGAGTCATCTCCTGCAGAGAAACTTGTGCCTCTTCCTTGTTCTGTGATAAAAAAAAGAAAAAAAAGATGATCAGAGATGGGGAGAATAATGATCAATTGTGTGGGGGAAAAGAGGTTATACGAGGGAAGAAGTAACGCTTATGATGGCGAGGATATTGAAATAGAAGCAAATGCTGATGAGTCCCACTCTTCCCCGTGTACTCTCTGCATAGTCTCATCCTCTACATAAACAAAACACACACACACAAATGTGAGACAGTTTCAAGATTCAAGATTTCAAGATTCAAGATTCGAGATTCGAGATTGAGTGTTTACTTGTTCAAGAGAAGATAAACGAAGATGAGTGGTGGAGAAATGGGTTGAGTTATCAGAGATAAAAGAGTTGAATTTGTCAGAGACAGAACCAAGATGATCCACTGTGTTCACTACTGCCTTTGCTGCATACTCTTTCAGCGTCTCGATGACTCTGCAATCATCATTCATCATCAAATTCACTAGTCACCAACAACACACTAACTTGTAAGATCAAGAAAGACAAGAGAATTACGTTTCTTTGTGTTCTTCTTTGCCATAAGATGTTTCGAAATACTCAGCAGCTGAGTATAACTGTTTCCGCAGATTCTTTAAATCCTTAAAACACCAAAATAGAACAGAAGATGAATCTTGAATGAAGACAAAAGTCACAATCCTATATATTGATGTCTGAGGTGAGAAAGAGAGCGAGAAGCTAGGATCAAACCTTGAGAGTTTCTGAGAATTGAAGAGTTTGCTTCATGAAGAGTTCGTCATTATTGGAAGATTGGTGAAGAACTATCGCTAAAGATGTAGAGCTCGCCATTAATGAGAGATGAGGGATAGAGAGAGAAGGAGAAGATAATGGAGTAAGTAAGAAAGATCCAAGTGGAGACACTATACACTCTTTAACACATTCCATACCTTCTTTCCAAGTTAATATTTTCTTTTATATGTTACTAGTAAATATCAAAAATTTAAATTTCTCTAAAGGACCAAAAGGAAAATATTAAATTACTTTACAAGGAGGGTTAAAAATTAAAAAGCAGTCGACAAATCAAACATAATGACCACACTTTTCAATTACTAAAATGATTTTTATGAAATTAATTTAATCATTAATGATTGGAACGATTATAAAATACACAAGTCAAAAAAATCGGAAGGAAAGATTTGTAGTTGGAAAATTAATGGAGCAGAAAGTAGAGAAGAAGAATTATTTATCATTTTGTTAATTAAAAGAGAAAACAACTTCTCAACAATTTTGATACTCTTGTCCCTTTCTTGAAATTTATTTTTATAAAAATTTAAATCTAAAGAAAAATAAATACACGTGTATATATACAAGAAGTGGGACACAAGAATCAAAATTCAATCACGGACTCATTTAATGGAGTTGCCTTTATGAGCCTAGAAATCATTCATGTGAATGTGACCATAACATATATAAGTTGCATTATAACCAGACGACAAAAACGAACAGAGCCAAATCATCTCTATGTATCAAATGAATTTACTAGTGAGTCCTGTAAGTCATACATGGTAAAAAAGTTTATGACCCAAATTGAAACGAATTCGAACAAGGATAAAGAATTGAGGCCTGAGCCCTGAGTTGCAGAGACGGTATCTCCTTGCACCGTGCGGTTTCTTTGGCTTTTTGGAACACAACAAACCCGTCTTTTACTTCCCACTCCGGGTGCTCCTCATTGACATATGTTAACAGTTCTTGATCAGAAGAGAAGAGGAGCAACTCAGTACACGGTTATAGGCACCTTCCATGAAAGATTGCTCGAGATCCACGCATGCTTGATGCAAGGATACTCCGAGGTTGCAGACGAAAGTAATTCGAGTTCCGTGTGGAATTCAGCAATTCTGTTCTGAACAAGAAGTCACAGTAGGTTCAGACCAAGAATTAGATTCTCTTGCTGAGAGGGCGGAAGACGGCTCCTGGCACAGGAACAAAAGAAGACAATTTAGCAAAAGCATTGCATCCAATAAGAGTGATAAAAGATAATGATGATAGCAAAAGAACCTTAGTCGTTGTTGATACTAGAGTTCAACTCCAAGATAAAACTTAAATTCACAAAGGCAAGGATGGATCGGCACAAGAGATAGACTTGCAATGGAAAAATGATTGCTATTAATGAGACTTGGATTACAACTTATGTCAGAGCTCTAATCCCCAAAAGAAATCCCATCATACATTATTTGCTATTTATAGTGAGAGTACAAGGTTTCTAATTAATCTTCAGTTTGATGAAATCTCCTTTCTACCCTTTGTCGGCGGAATCTCTCTGATGGGCTTGGATCGGCGGGCCTTCGCCTCTTAGAGTGGACCGGGATTGTTATTGGGCTATCCTTAAGTGGATATTAACGACTGGGCCGAAGGGTCGAAGCCCATATCCAACAGTCGTCAGTCACCAAGCATCAACACTCTTAAACGCGTCTTGATCCTCAGTTTTTACGCTTAAAACAATAATATCCCCTAAAAGTTGTCAGTTTCCAAAACTTTAGATAATCAGAAAGTCCTCCACAACATCACTAGTAATTCATTAAATAAAGTACTAAAATCTTATCACCAATGTCCTATGGACTTTCTAACCAAATTAACCCAAATTGACAAGATAAGCTTACTAGCAATTGTCAATCCTTGAGCTGCATTAGGACTTAGAAGTATTCTGAAACAGAGGTGGTAGACTTGTGAACTTAGTCAGAAGAAGCTGAAATATAAGAAGAAGATACCAAAAAATTAAACAAGTGTAAATCAATTGGTTCAAGTTAGCTCTACTCATCAGTCATCACTAAATCGAATCTATATAACTAGTTGAGAAACTGATTTGAGCATATTGTAGCACTGAAAGAAGATTCTAAACACCTTGACATTGCTATATTCACGGTTTTATCTGCATTGAATTAGGGGTCAAAAGGAAACAATACCTTAAACTGAGACAAGAGACTGGAACAGGAATCGAAATCTTTTCTAACTAACGCAGATTTGAACCTCTCGAAATGCTCCGCTAGTTGCGGATATGAATTTCTATGTGAAACTTGCCTTGTGGAAGAAGGTTGCCTTTTCTAATTTTGGGTCGTAGTGGGCTTGTTTAATCTCAGAAATAATGGGCTTAAAGTGGTAATATAGCCCAATAGAAGCTTCCCGGGTTTGAAAATACATACATACGTGTTAAACAGAGTCGCAAACTTGATGCTGACACACACTCACTCCCTTGATCGTCAACGCGTTTTTTGGTGTTTGGTCCACAATCCTTAGCCTCTAAGACAAATCAACCCTCCCTATTAGTATTTTTTTTCAACAACAACAACAACAAACAATTAATTAGTTTTCAAAAGAATATCTTAAAATAAATTATTTGACCAAAAATAAATGTACCACGTCAAAATTGCAATTGTTCGACCGCGTCTTCTTTGCTACCTGCCGCCGTACTCGTTCACATTTTTATCAAAAAGTACTAACAAATGGTAACTTTGAAATATACTCTACATATTTTGTGGGTGTAAAATGATCCCTCACTTGTATATTTATTCTTTTTCCTTATTTTACTTTCTACTAATCCACTTTGTCAGATTCACACGCAACCTTTGAAAAACAAAAAGAAAAACTTAATAAAAAAGAATGGTCTGTGCTGTGACTTTCCTGGAAATTTCTACTGGATGACACAGTTGCTCCAATTAAAAGCTTACAACTTTTTCTTCTTCTTTTATATATATTTATGTCCCTCTTCTCACCCAATTTTCACCAATTTCTCTCTGCTTAAAAACAATCTCCCAATATTCATCAAATTCTCCACCTCCCAAATATCGCAAAAACCTTTCAACTTTACATCATCCAAGATCCCTTGATAAATCATCAGAATTTTCCAGATCAATCAGAGAAGAGATGGAGCATAATAATAACAATCAGCAATCTTTCTGGCAGTTCAGCGACCAGTTGAGAGTTCAGACACCAAATCTAGCGAATCTGTCGCTCAACGACTCCATCTGGAGCACTAACTCCGTCTTCAAAGAGCGTCGTAACTTGGACATCGCCGACAAGAACAACCAGATCGACTATTTTCTGAATCAGAATCAGAATCAGAATCAGAAGAAGACCACTACTTCCCACAACATCAACAACTCCAACTGGAACTGGAAGTCTTCTGGTCCAAACAACGACATGGGTTTGGGTTTCGGACCCGTGGGATCTAAATCCACCGTCGATTTCAACCCAATCGACAAATTCAACACACCCTTCAACGACACCTGGAAATTCAACTCAGTCAACGTTAACGCTAACGGTTACTCACCGTCAGCCGCCGTTAACGGAGACTTCAACAAAGGGGTGTACACGTCGATGAACAAGTATGGGTACAACGTGAACCTAAAGCAAGGGAACAAGAACAAAGGCATCGATGAAGATCATCAGATTCAGAAAGGTGGGAAGAAGAACAGAAAGAATCATCAGAACAATAATAACCAGAGGAACGAAGACGACAAGAATGCTTTGGACAAGAGGTTTAAGACTCTTCCTCCAGCAGAGGCTTTGCCAAGGCACGAAACCATTGGTGGTTACATCTTTGTCTGCAACAACGATACCATGGAAGAGAATCTCAAACGCCAGCTTTTCGGTATTCACATCTTACTCTATTCCCATCTTAATTGGTGGTTTCGATTGATTGGTTTCTGATTTTTTTGAGGATGAAATTGTTTAGGGTTGCCACCAAGATACAGGGACTCGGTGAGAGCGATAACTCCAGGACTTCCTCTGTTTCTTTACAACTACTCCACTCACCAACTTCATGGAATCTACGAGGCAGCTAGCTTCGGAGGAACAAACATTGAGCTGAATGCTTTTGAAGACAAGAAATGTCCAGGCGAATCTCGATTCCCTGCTCAGGTACTACTTCTTACTTGCGATTCTATAAGCTCTTGTCTAAATCTTTAGGGGGTTTAACAAATGTTTGGGCTTGTTTTTGTAATGAAAATATAAAGGTTAGGGCCATAACGAGGAAAGTGTGTTTGCCTCTGGAAGAAGATTCTTTCCGACCCATTTTGCACCACTACGACGGTCCTAAGTTCCGGCTCGAACTCAGTGTCCCTGAGGTACTTTTTTCTTCTTCAGTTCGTAACTTAAACCTATCACTTTTGCCACTTGTTTCTTTCTTCATTTAAAGCCTTAAGTTTTTGCAGGTGCTTTCTCTATTGGACATTTTTGCTGACCAAAACCCTTGAATTGGGATACCAAAAATAGTGGTTGGTTACTTCAAATCCAGAAAGAGAGAGACAGAGATACCCGATTATATATATATAAGGAGGAGTATTAATAATTGTCTTAAGAAATGGTATTTACTAGTTTATACAGTTTCTCGGTTTCTTTCTAAAGTATTTTCCTAGAATATGTATGGGAATTATTATAAGATTTGTATTTTTGTGTGGGTGGATGAAGAATAGATCTCCACTTGTTTTGTGTAAATTAAAGAAAATAACATGTGTACAACCCAAGATAGCGGGAAATGAGATGAACTCTATCCATTTGTGTCTGATATTTTTATTATTGCTCTCTTCTTCTCACCCTATTCTATCTTGAGTTTCATATATACTCTTCGGAATTATTTACATTCGTTTGCACATATCTTTCGTGGATTTGATTGGTCTTCTTAATACATTGTTCGGTTTTTTTCATTCGATAGAAGAATCCTCGGCCATTTCATGAATAATTTGTTCAAACAAACTTTCCCAATAAGTAATTAAAGTGAATGTAGAAGAGATTGGTTGGTTCAAATGGAAATTTTTCAAGAAGGCAATGGTTTGGGAAAAAACTATATATATATATATATGTGGGAGAGATTAGTTGAAGCACCAAATTGACTAGCTATCAGTCTAGAGAAAGGCACGTTAAGAAAAGTATAAAATAAAAGNATATGTGGGAGAGATTAGTTGAAGCACCAAATTGACTAGCTACCAGTCTAGAGAAAGGCACGTTAAGAAAAGTATAAAATAAAAGCGTAACATCAAAATATCAAAACAAAATTTTGCTTTTTCGCACTTTGTGTTCAAATTGGTCTTTTCTTCGTCGGCATTAATTTTGTTCTTATGCCATATTCTAACCATACAAGTATACAACCACTTAAGGAGAAAATGTCAGAAATAGATCCCCAACTTAAAAGAAAATGCGACATGGCAGAGAAAAGTGGAGAGATTAGAATAATGTTATTGTCGGAGATGAAGACTTTGAAGTTTGAACCATACGAGAATTGTTTTTTTTTTTTTTTAATTAAATACACCTACGTTCACACTCAATGGAACAGTGCCTGTGGGAGTGGGATCCCATTTATATTTGATGGGCTGAATTTTATTTCTTTTACATTGGGTTACACTTTTAGTCTTTTACATATTACATATTTTCAAATTCTACATTATATATTCAGCATTTTTTTTTTTCATATTATCGGCACATTTGTGGGCCAGATAAAATAAATTTTCTCAACATACCCATTGTCATCTTGTACAAGTTCGACCTTTTCAAAATCTTCTTCACCGTCTTCTTTATTTTCCTCTGCATACCCTTATCGATCTCTACTTCTTCTCTCGCTACTTCCTCCATTGATGTCTCGCCGACAAAGAAGAAACGAAAGGGTTTTGTCTTTTTTTTCCGAGTCCCCGTGAGAATGAAAAAATCATCTTAACGTTTGAAAGGGTTTCTAACTATTGGGCCGTAATATTATAAATGGGCCGATAATATGTTTAGGCCCAATGAATGTACCATTACAAATTCCAAAAAAAAAAGGTTTTGTTGGACTTAAAACTGGCTATATATCACTTGTTGAACTTGCTAGAACTTGGCCTTTTTATCGCTGCAAAACCAATAAAAGAGAAGAAAATGTTCATCATTAGGAGTTCTGCAAGGTTCTCGAACTATTCTGACAATCTCGTACAATTTTGTGATACTAAATTAGGAGTTAAAGAAGGTATTTGAATGCACAAGCCAGTGCAATTATTTCCTTGTTGATTGTAAGTATAATTGTACACATTAACATACCTTAGCAGTTAATCGGCAGTGTCCATGGAGGAAGTGGAGGATTTAGAGTCACCACGACCAAATGCAACCTCGTCCATGCTCTGTCCTATGCGACGGTATCTACCTCCGGCCTCCACAAAAGCGGGACAAGGCCGGTAAGCCTTAATGGGCCACCAACCGAAACCAGGGACAGTTGCAATGCCACCTTGAATCCGTCCGTCACTGTTACACCCAGTCTCTTTCTCCTCTTTCCCACACCCTCTGCAACCACTGTTTCATTCCTCAGGTCAGTCTAGAGACTTGGAAAGATGGATGCATCACAAAATATGCAATCACTCAAGCCAACATGGAGTGATGGAGAAACATCTTTCACCAAACAACAGAAGACAAAACAAAGAAACTGTAATTACACCCTCTGCAACCATTGTTACAAAACATTCGCATTTATTGTAGAGACTAAGAGATTCATTACTAGGACAGGGTAACAATATTGAAGATTCATCTTTCACTAACAACACGAGAGTTTCTAACAGGAGTCATCATTTTCTGTGTGACTCCTATAAAATATCAGAATCTTTTATTCTAAAAACCTTAAAGTTTCAACGAAATTGGATTAGCTGGTTAAGGCTTGAGTTTTCCAATGGAATCAATGAAGAGAAGCAAAATGGTACCTGAAAGTGAGGTCGTCGTCATCAGTTTCTACGACGGAAGCCGGCGAAGAAGAAAGACAGAGTAGTGGATGATTTGATGAGTTATTGAGGATGAGACTGCTCGAGCTCGGCCATGGCCTTGATTTGTAACTACGATTGTTGAAGATGGAACATCCAGGCAGAGATATTGATGAAATGGAATTCGCCATCTCTCTTTCCTCTGTGAGCTAAAGAGCAGAGANGAGAAGATAATGGCCACAAAATCAGAAACGCAAAACAAAATCCTACATTATTTATTTTAAGTCTTTTTTACTTATTTATTGGTACATTATTCCTATAATATTATACTCTCGTTACAAAAAAAAAAAAAAAACAATTCTCATATTTCTACGCAGAAAATATACTATTATTTTTTTTTTTAATTATAGTATAAAATAAAATACAATTAAACCTAATTATATAAAATCAAATTTAATTTAAAAGATATATTAAAGTATATTTAAATAAAGGAACTATTTAACTATTTTTTTAAAGATATATACT
>OVAQ01000513.1:0-30509 GCA_900406345.1 Erysimum cheiri
TAGTACCTACTGGTACTGTCTCTAGCAGTGCTGTGTTTTTATCTTTTGTATCTCTTTTAGCTTTTGTCTGCGAGACCTTGTCATAGTACATACTGGTATTGTCTCTAGCAGTGCTCGTGCTTTTGCCCTTTGTATCTTCTTTAGGTTTTGATCAATGGAACGTTCAGTGTTAAAAAAAAAANAAAGCAATCGGTAATATTCTCATGTTTTAAGATATGGTGAAAAGTGAAAAGTGAAAACAGTGAAAACCGTTTAACTATCCTACGTAATAAGACGTGAGAAATAAAAGCTGTCCATGACAGTCCCGTCTCTCTAACCTATACTCTTCCCGAACATATTCACCTTTAATAATTATATGATCGTTGTAATCGAATCATAACAAAGATCCCAAAATTACCAAAATCCTCGGCGACCAAAGAGGAGAGAGAGAGAGAAATAGAGAGGCAAAGTAATGGCTTCGATCCTTCCGCCGGAGCTGGACAACGACTCCTTAGCATCATCGCCGAGATCGGAGTACGATAGTCAGCCACGTGTACGGTTCATGTGCACTTTTGGAGGAAGGATCCTGCCTCGTCCGCCTGATAATCAGCTCTGTTACGTCGGCGGTGACAATCGTATGGTCGCTGTTCATCGTCACACTACTTTTGCCTCTCTCCTCAGTAAACTTGCTAAACTCTCCGGTAAGCTAAATCATTCCTCCGACTCTAATACTGACGTCATGATCTTGGAAACAGATTTTTTTGTGTGGATAGTTGAGAATTTGGTCCTGAAGATTATTTAGATTTGATTTAATGATTAATTCGTTTAAAACAATAAATTGGGTTTTAGAACAAGTTTGATATTGCAGATCACTCTTAATTAAACCCACTAAGAATTGGATCAATATGTTGTCCAACTATGAAGATGAATGAATGATTGGTTTATTTTAAAGATTGTTTTGCAGCTTTTTTTTATGTTATGAAATTAATTTTTTGGAAACTGGGCAGCTGTTTATTGGCCACAAAAGTCTGGCAAATTTTAATTTACAAAATGGAAAATAATATGTCGATCATACTATCATTTTGCACGATCCTGAAGATTATCGACTCGGAACATATGATCCAATGATTAAATACGTGTCACATAAAATTTGGGATTTTAGAAGAAGTTAATGGCGATCACTATCATACCGAATACGAAATTGGATCAAAGTCATGTGGTTTTTTTTTTTTTGTCAAACTATGAAATAAATGAATTATTGGTTAATTTCAAACAGTTTTTTTAATATATTGAAATTAAATTGTTGGAAATTGGGCAGATATTTTATTGGACACAAGATTTTGGAATTTTGCGGGAAAGTATTCAATTTATGAAAAAAATATTTGATTGGGAATAATAATGATGATTGTGTTGCGTTGGAATATTTGGATAAGGTAAAAGCAACATAAGCGTGAAGTACCAGCTACCAAACGAAGATCTTGACGCGTTGATTTCCGTATCAACGGACGAAGATGTAGAGAACATGATGGACGAGTACGACCGCGTCGCACAGAATCAAAACCCACGCGCCTCTCGTCTTCGTCTCTTCCTCTTCCCCAAAAACATCGCCGGGGAAGAAGATAACGATAGTCGAGCAAGCAGTATCAGCTCTCTCCTCGATAGCTCCGTTAATCGAGAGCAATGGTTCCTCGACGCACTTAATCTCGGTTCTTCCGCCGCCGCAACCGCCGCATCGAACGGCGGATCCGGTGGAGTATTCGAGCGCGTTAGATCTGAAGTCTCGTCTATCGTTTCGGAAGTTCCTGATTACCTCTTCGGATTGGATAATTTCGACGAAACTGCTCCGCCGCATGAGCTTCGTGATCGTGATCCGAGAGCTAAGATTCGACGAGAAGTCTCGACGCTTTCTGATCCTGGTTCGCCTCGTCGCGATGTTCCTTCGCCGTATGGTTCGACGTCTTCAGCTCCTGTGATGCGATCATCTACACCGGAACTTCCACCACCGATTTTAACTAAACCGGAAAGTCCAGAACCGGTTTCGACTCCAAAATCTGATCCTCAACCGGAGCAAGTAATTCAACAGAGTAATTCTCTCCCGGTTAACTCGCAGTGGCAATACCCCCCTGGCACACAGGTTCATTACCAGGGTCATACCGTTCACCAGTCACCGGTTTACTACGTTCCTGGTTCGGTTCAACCGGGTAGTCATATGGTTCAACCTGGTAGTCATATGGTACAGCAAGGTAATCATATGGTTCAACCGGGCAATCATATGGTTCAACAGGGTAATCATATGGTTCAACCGGTTCAAATGCCAGGTCAATATCTTCAACAATACCATCATGTACCAATGGGATACCACCAACCTCAGCCTCATCAGATGCCTGGTCCGGGTCAAGTATATGGTGGAACGGTCAGGCCGGTTATGATGGCAGTTGATGGAGTTAACCGGACGGGATATTATGGAATGAAAACACCCGGTCCAGTTCAAATGTATCATCATCACCCTGGTATGGTTGTTCCTGGCGTAGAGGAACAATACAGAACCGAATCAGATTCGGATCCGGGTCGGGCTTCTTAGCTGGTTGAAGAAATATGAAAATTTTCACATCCGGTTTTTCTTCTTTTCTTGGAGTCCTTGTGGCTCTTCATTGTGTGAAATGTGTAATATTTTTTTGTTGTTTTTCTACTTTTTAATTTTTTTTTGTGTAATTTTGTATTACAGACTATGATGAACAGTAAAGCCCAATAAATGACACTATAAATCTATAATTACATTTGCTACACAGATTTTTTTTGGAGAAGTTGTTACTCGATTGTTTATAGTAGGAAAAAAAATATGCAGAATAAAATTACAAAAATGTCAAACAATGAAACAAATAAAAATTAGTATTGCCCCATGTATTTTTTTTTTTTCTTTTATCTCCTGAAATCTTATTTCTAGGAACTTCTTCAAAAAAAATTTGAAAGAATTTCATTATTTTTTATTGTCGACTTTTGGCATACTTCATTACGAAAACGGTGTTTTTCGCATTTTATGCTCTTATTCATATATTCCTCTTCCATTTTTAGATAACTTGCAAGATAATGGAGATGTCTAAAACTTACACGAATTTTATTTGATATTGGTGAAACTTTGGTAAATCGCTTGGAATTTGAACCATCTGATCTCTGACGAAGAAGCTTTTAAAATAACGGAGTCGATGACTCTCAATTGGGTGCTTTAGCAAGGTCTGATTTGTGGTACATCTTCAACGGTTTTCAGTGGCGGACTTGTCTATGTTCCTACAAATTGTGGAAGCATTCATCAAGGCACCGTCTCCTTGGTGAAATTGTTTTTAGACAAGTCATGTGCAGAGGAGTAAAAGTGTCCAAAATCTGGTTGTGTTCATATGAGTAAAACTACCCCATTTTATTTGGTTTTATTTTATTTTTAACCTAGTCACCCAAAAGGCCAAAACTTGTGAACATGCAATATATTTATCTTTCCACAATTGGCACTATTGATAAGGAAAGCTACTACAAGTACAATCTAACAAAACCTAGTAATGAAAGACAGAAGAAACTTTTTTGCTTAAAATATATGTGCATGCACATGTTAGTTTTGACGACACTGAAACCTGAAAGCTGGTTTTAGGAACCTTCTTCATCCTCTGATAATCTCGCTAGTATAGCATCTAAGCCTTGGCCAGAGGTGAGGATCCTTCTATGCTTAAATGAGAATCCTATAATCATTCATTCATTCTCAAAGATTACTTGTCCCACTACAAAATTGTGAAAGCAAGACATCACCTAAAACAAACACTAGATTATGCGTCAATACATGATTGAAGTCTAGTATCTAACCACATCCTCCCCTTTTTTCCATTTTTGTTGCTACAATTTCTCTTTATGTCGTCTGTTCTAGTTCTACTATTCTTGTAAAAACATGTTATTTGCCTAATTGTCCCTACCTATTTTCCCCAAATCACAATATCTATTTTTAGCTACTATATTACTATTCATAACATACAAAATATTATTTCTTAGCATTTTGTTTTGCTGCTAATCAATTCTCTTATTTTTCTATTAAAATTACAAAATGGTTTCCGTTTCGTCACAGTGAATTATTTCCAGTTGACATTTTTTTTTGGACATCAATTATTTCCAGTTGACCAGTCTTTCTTTTTTTTGACATCGCAATCATAGAGTACTTATGAATTTGACTCTCATAAATTTATGTGATTTTGACAAAAAAAAAAGAAATTTATGTGATTATAAAATGACTAAGAAAAAAACTTAAAATAACAATTTGGACAAATGTAATGCAAAGTATGTAACGTTTACGTAAGAGGAATCCATAAAAGTCGTCGTCTTCTTCTTCCTCTTCTTCATCTCCAAACTCACACCTTATCCTCTCTCTCATTGAGATCAGGAAAAATGGAGAAATCCGGCTACGGCAGAGACGGAATTTACCGATCACTTCGTCCAACGCTTGTTCTTCCCAAAGATCAAAACCTATCATTAGTCTCTTTCTTATTCCGTAACTCCTCTTCTTACCCGTCAAAGCTTGCTCTCGCTGATTCCGATTCCGGCGATTCCTTAACCTTCTCTCAGCTCAAATCCGCCGTCGCTAGACTCGCTCACGGCTTTCACCGTCTAGGTATTCGTAAAAACGACGCCGTGTTGATCTTCGCTCCTAATTCATGCCAATTCCCTCTCTGCTTCCTCGCCGTAACTGCCATCGGCGGCGTATTCACCACCGCGAATCCTCTTTATACTGTGAATGAGGTTTCGAAACAGATCAAAGATTCGAATCCCAAGATTATTGTCTCTGTTAATCAATTGTTTGATAAAATCAAGGGTTTTGATCTTCCCGTTGTGCTACTTGGATCTGGAGATTCCGTAAAGATTCCCTCTGGATCGAATTCGAAGATTCTCAGTTTCAATGACGTGATGGAACTCTCTGAGCCAGTTTCTGATTTCCCGGTCGTTGAGATTAAGCAATCAGATACAGCTTGTTTGTTGTATTCGTCAGGAACTACAGGAATAAGCAAAGGTGTTGAATTGACTCATGGCAATTTCATTGCTGCTTGTTTGATGGTGACGATGGATCAAGATCTTATGGAAGAGTATCATGGCGTGTTCTTGTGTTTTCTTCCGATGTTTCATGTTTTTGGGTTGACTGTGATTACATATTCTCAGCTTCAGAGAGGAAATGCTGTGGTTTCTATGGCGAAATTTGAGCTTGAGATGGTTCTTAAGAACATTGAGAAGTATAGAGTTACACAGCTTTGGGTGGTTCCTCCTGTGTTCCTTGCTCTTTCCAAGCAAAGTATTGTGAAAAAGTTTGATCTTTCTTCACTTAAATACATTGGATCAGGAGCTGCTCCTCTTGGGAAAGATTTGATGGAGGAGTGTGGAAGAAACATCCCTAATGTTTTGCTTATGCAGGTAACAATTCGGTCTTAGTTTTTTGGTCCTTCAAAACCATTTCCCTTAGGTCTGAGTTTCTGATAGAATTAAAGATATTAGCTAATTCATCGATGTTTGCTCGTATAGAACCATGCTAAAATGTATAAGATTTTCGCAATTTCAGTCCTGTTCATAGCAGATTTTTAAATCAGTTGTCATGGAGGATTGTTTGAATGATGCAAAAGAGGTGTTTTGTGGTTTCTTCAGGGCTATGGAATGACTGAAACGTGTGGAATTGTCTCTGTGGAAGACCCGAGACTCGGGAAAAGGAACTCTGGTTCAGCTGGAATGCTTGCTCCAGGAATTGAAGCTCAGATAGTGAGTGTAGAAACTGGAAAATCTCAGCCTCCTAATCAGTTAGGCGAAATCTGGGTTCGAGGACCAAACATGATGAAAGGTTTGAAATTGTTTCATTCCTACATATATATATGGCCTTTCATATCTGAGCATTTGAAAATCATGTAAACTGATTCTCTTTCAGGTTATTATAATAACCCTCAGGCTACTAAAGAAACAATAGATAGAAAAGGTTGGGTACATACCGGAGATCTTGGATACTTCAATGAAGATGGTAACCTTTATGTCGTTGATCGAATCAAAGAACTAATCAAATACAAAGGCTTCCAGGTTTCACTTTCACTTCCTCATTCATTTTTTCACTTTCCAAACAGAGAAAATTGAAGTAGATGAAATCTTTATGGTTTGATTTATCTAGGTTGCTCCAGCTGAACTAGAAGGTCTACTTGTATCGCATCCCGAAATACTAGATGCTGTTGTTATCCCGTGAGTCTATATATTCACAATTCAATACATCAGAAAAGGTTGAGTTGTTTCTTTGTCCGAACACATTAACATTTGTATATGTTGCAGCCTCCCTGATGAAGAAGCAGGTGAAGTTCCAATTGCATTTGTTGTCCGACCACCAAAAAGCTCAATAACAGAGGAAGATATTCAAAAGTTCATAGCCAAACAGGTTATAACTTATGACCCAAGTCGTTCGAATCAATTCATATCGATGTGTTTGTTTTCTTTCTTCTCTAAAGTTCAAAACCATCGTTTTGCTTTCATCAGGTCGCTCCTTACAAAAGATTACGACGAGTGAGCTTCATTAACACTGTTCCAAAATCTGCTGCTGGTAAAATCCTAAGAAGAGAACTTATTCAGAAAGTAAGATCCAAGATGTGAAGAATCTTTTATTACTGGAGACAGAAGAATCTTTATGTTGAAGAATCTGTGCGTTGTCTCGCTCTTTTCATCATATTTATGTATCATTTCAAATCAAACGGTTACACAACCCACAAATGTGAAAAAATAATCCAATACCAAGTACACTTTTTTTTCTTTCTTCGATACATACATGATACAACTGTAAAAGCCATAATTTTATTGTTCTTTATTTTTTTTGTCACAAATTATATATTGTTCTTTCAAAAGTAGCAATAAACTCTATTTTTTTTATAGTTTTTTTTTTTAATTTCATTTTTTGAACTTGATTACTAATATTATGTGTGTGTTTGTGTATTTAAACTTTGGAGAAAATAAAACTAGGTAATTTGGTATGTTAAGGTTTGGTCAACGTTAAGAGAGTTTCTTTCTATAGTTATGACTTGGGAGTTGTACCAATGGACACAAAGTAGCTATTTTTGATTTTTAAGTATTTCTTGTTAAACCACACCTTCTCGTTTCCCAAAATCTCTAACCACAAGCACAAAATAGTAAAGTACACATACATTACTTTGCAGTTTACTAAGTATCTACCAACTGCAGAAGTCAATTGTTTCAAACGTAGTGTTTATGCAGAGTTGGCTCTGAGTTCAAGCTGGAAAAGTTGCAGCTGAGTTGGTTAAGAGTTTGTAGGTGGAAAGTTTGATATGCCCTTTATATAAACCTTTTTCCCAAATTTTTATGATTAATCTATAACCAACAGATTAAATATTTTCAAGGTCGGCTCTGCGATTATGTAATTTATATAACCTTTATATGAACCTTTTTCCCAAATTTGTATATAAGTAAACGCAAACAAACAATATATGCTTTAAAAAATTGCAGGACATTTACATTTCTGTATTAAAAACATCAAACTTTACAGGATTTCCTCTTTGTGGAAGATAACTTTTTTTCTTGTTTATGTATCTATCTAATTTATAAGTTTACACAGAAAGGAAGATTCCAAAAATCAGATGTGTTCATCTCTGCAGCCGAAGCCGCGGCTGCAGCCACCGGATATGAAGCTGAGATCGGCATCAGACATAGCCCACGGCTCGCCAGATCTACATGTCTTCTTGAACTACATTCTTCTTCTTCTTGAGTGTTGATAGATTTCTTGTCTGAACACTATTTTAATCAATTCAAGAATCATTAATTGGTGATGATTAGTTTGAAAAGATTCTTGATATTACAAGCAAAAGGACAAGAAAAGAGTTGTTAACATATAACCAATTTTAAGTACGTACCTGCTGTTGTTGAACAGATCCTATGGTGTTCTGGTCTGGATTACTCAATACCTATTTTAATTTCAAATTAAATAATCAAACTAAATATTAATTAATTGATTTTATTTTGACAGTAAATGAAAATAAAGAATCTGAACTTACAGTTACTTGTTCTTGAAGAAACTTGATGTACTCTACAGCTTCGTTGAGAACAGAGGCTGTATCTGTCTGCAAAGAGATTAGAAGACAAATCTTTTGAGCTTAAATAAGAAAAAATCAAAGATTAAACCTTCGAATGTATTCTTTTAAAACTTAAACGTATTCTTTTATATATTTTACCTTGCCAAATGGTGAAACCAGTTGCTGAAGCGCAGTGATTCTATCTCCGAGTTTTTCCTTACGAACTTTGAAGCTTGGCAATGGAGATAGTGTCTCGAGTCTTGTTCTTTTTAGTAATCGCGGTGAATATTCATCGCTGTTCTCTTCTAATTCTTCGGTCTTTTCACTCCTCTGAAAGTTTTATCACATCTATTGTAATGTTAATTACCTCTAATATTAATTAGTCAAAACAAAGCTAATTAGATTTTAATGTTTGTTACGTGCCTTTGAAGTAAGACTCTTGCAGTTGTGTGTAATTTGCTCCTTAGACTTATGGTTTCTGATTTCATGATCCAAGTAAGATTCAGCTTCTGAATCGATCAAGAACATGTTATCTAAGAATGGGAAGCTTTCATGCAGCTCGAATTTCGCGTTAGGAATTGTACTCTTTTGCCAAGAATCCGATAGTAATTGCTCGCTAGGATCGAACAATCCTTCGAAGAAACTATTATGCCTTCAAGAAATATAAAAGAACGAAAAAGGATTAAAGAAAGTCCAATATTACTTTGTATATTGATAACGATATATGTATATATATATATGTGGACTTACATGTTCATAAAACCATCATTATGATCATTAATCTTGTTATCGAAGTTTTGCCATCCGAAATTTGAGACATCAAGGCTAATCTCAGTGGAATGTGGCAGTGAGTAGCCGGAAAATACAGGGGTGTTGTTTGTTGGCGAATTCCACAAAGTTCCGGCGGAAATTCCGGCGATCTCAAACTCTTGCGTCATGCTGTACTAGTTAGAGTTTGGGTTTTTAATTACTTTGGAATTAATGTTGAAGTTGCATGAGACATGATGTTGGTTACATATCGTATTTATATGTAGGCATGAATCCATTAAATATATAATTTAGACGGATTAAATATGATTGTTAAATAATATCTCTAGCTACCCTTGTTAACCATATATCTAACTATTGATGATTATAAGAAAAAACGTATCTTATTGGACTTATTCTTGTGTTCGTGTTGACGTAAAATTAAATGATAAAAAATAATGTGATTATTATAATCATTTGTAACAGAACGTACGTAGACAAGATTACAAGAAAAACAAAAACTAAGTTTATGTTTACTTTGATACTTTTCGAAAGTATGTTTGACATTACAACTTTTAGAATTATATAGAATTTAGTTAAAATGTAAGTATATACCAGAAGTAATTAAACACAAATGCAAATTAATATTTCTTTTCCAAACAATCAGAATGATACGTGACCTTGATTTTTTTTTTTTTTTTGGTAGAAATGATATGTATCCTTGATAGACTAAACTAAAAGTCCACGTTGAACAAGTTTTATTGTTTAATAAAACACGAATAGCTACTTTTTTGGAATGATTTGAAAATGTTGATGTTTAAAGGAATTGGATAAAGCAAAAGAGGAGGTTTATATTTGGATTTTAGTAAATTTGCTGTCTTCTTAAAATTGGTTAGGTAATCTCTAGTTATATGGTTTTGTTCTAATTATATTTTTTAAAATGTACATTAATTAGTCATATTGGAGTATTGGACTACAGAAAATACCTTGGATAAAATAAACTTATTTATATGCTATGTTCTTCAATTATATATAGACGTAGACTTGTATACTGAACATTATTTGACAAAACCTTCTTTAGTTCTTTCTGTGATGAGAGAAATGAAATTAGAAGTTTTTAAAATCAGCCGAGAACAGTTTGTACAGATGTTCATAAATACTAAATGTAACAAATTTGGAAAGAAAATAAATTTTCGAAATATATTTGTTTCATATGTTGACATTCAAGTAAAATTAATTAATACTATAATATGTTTTGTGTGGATTAAGTCATACCACCCAATCGAATCCTTTTGGGTTTTATGGTTTGTCTTCATTTTTACTTTGGAAATGTTCCCAAATCTTCTTTTAATATACTACTATGTATATATATATGCTCATGTCATCTGATTTGACTCCTTAACCAAAACTCCATTATTAGTTAATTGAAATATTTGGTAAACTTATCTAATCTCATTTTATATCATTATATGTAGATTTTTTTTAAAAAATAATCAGCTCTGCAGTTTAAGTCAATTTGGCTTTGTGTAATAAATATTCAACTAAATACACATGTTTACCAACTTAATTATAAGTTTTGCCTGTTAAAGTAAGAATTAATTATATGTTAATTACCAATTCTTGACTTTGCTCTTTTTTTTTTTTTTTTTTTTTTTTTTTAAAACCTTTTTAAANCTCTTGACTTTGCTAACAAATTTTAGATCTAGAGTTTAAGATTTTATTAAATATAGTGGATTTTTGGTGTGTTAAGTTTCTTTAATAGAAGTAAATTTGGATGGGACTTCCGTTTGATAGAATCTTTATGAAGCAAAATTCCGGTCAACCATATGACGTTTTAACCATATAAAACTTGTTTATTTGACTTTCAGGACATGACAAACACACGACGACCATGGTCTAACCTCCTCCTCGTCATATCTCAAAATTTGTTGATTAAAAATCATTGTTTTTAATTGAAATATAAAGTTTAGAGTATCTCGTGGAGTGGGAAGAAAACATAGAAAAAGTAAAGCGATTAACAAGAAAATAAAAAACTTAGAAAAGTGTTAATGGTTTAAGTGTCCTCGGCCTTTGATTGACCTAATTAATTGCCCAAACACTAATCACATTTATATTTGTTATCTTTATGATCTACTTCAAAATATAATTTTTGTTAAGGTTAAAAGATATATTCAATTTGTCTAAATAAATAGTAAAACATCCTTCCCATTTAAACATAGACTTAAGCTATTGTAGGATGATACCTTGAAGGTGATCTTTCAAAAATGCATTAACCAATGCGTCTCTATAATTCGATTTGGGCCTAGTTTTAAGAAATTAGGATTCCGCTTCAGCCCACTAAATCAGGCTGTATGGATTTTTTCCTCTGCACCGGTTGATATCAGTTCGATAAACACTTTGAAAATTTGAATACGTTTGGGCAAGTCATATATCCAGTTTATGATTAACAAGACTGTGATCGCGAAGCTGGTGGTGAAAATGACAATGAGAATAATCAGCTAGATCATGAAGGGAATGATGAGGTCGAGTACCAAAACTTAGAAGGGGAAAGACAAAGTACTTGGATAACGATAATAAAACATCAACATCAGCACATTACAAAGCAAATCTTTCTTCTTTAACCGATCTTAGCAAGAACATTGTTCAAACTTGAGACCGTCTCTGAGTAATACTTCTCAGCATCTGGGCTGCTCTTTGACCGCGCCGCATAGTCCAACTTCCACATAAGAAAATCAAGAAAACAACAATCTCAGATCAATCCAAACATTAGAAAGAATCAAGAAGTCTATGATGATACACACTCTAACTTCTTCAGCAAGAAACCAGTAAGAAAAAACACCCTAACTTACGTTGTCGATGGTTTGGAAGAGCTTGCCGGTAAGTTCTTTAAGGTTCTGTTTCTCTTCCTTAGGCTTAGCGGAGATAACGGTGTTAAGATCGTAACGGAGGTACGATGCTCTTAAACGGAGATCGTTCTGAACGTAAGGCCAAGCTTTTTTGTCGATCAATGACTTAACGTTAATGATCTCTTTAGCTGATTCTTTGGCTCTAGCTGCAGCTTCTGTTGGTGACAATGGCTGCAAGTAAAATCTATCTTTCAATGCCAATGAAAAGTCTCTTGCTTGGTCTGAGTTATCTGTTCCAGCTGCTCACACACACAAATCAAACCCATAGTCAATAAAACAGAACCAAAATTGAAGTCATAACAAATAGATCTATTAACAAGTAAGGGTGTTCGAGTCGAATCAACCAAATCGGTTCAAACCAAACCGCCAACAGAACCGGACTAAAACAAGATTAGTCAATAAAGTGAAATTAGTTTTACTTACGTAGACCACCGGAAGGAAGTGGAGGACCACCAACTTTGATCGGAATAGCTTCGGCAAAAACAGCTTTAACGAACGAACCACCGGCTAAACCAGCTGCCACGAGCCCAATCACTGACCGGCGACTACTTTCGGGCACTGACTCGTTCTGCTGAGCTCTGATCACAAGTCCAGTTCTCTGAGACCCAACCGTAACTCTGGAGATGTTCAAACGGTTTGAGCCATTGATCTGGAGACTTCCTTCAAGGGCCGCCTGAGATGCCCCACGTAAGCCAGCCATCGAAGTTACTGCTTGAGCCATTTTTTTTGTTTCTCTGCTTTGAATAATTTGATTAGAGAAGATTTTCGTTGAGTTATATTTTTTGGTATTTGGTTATGTGACAAAGAATACCTTATCTTATTCATGTTGTTCTTTAGATAACTCGGATATGATTTTAGCCACTAATATGTTGACACGTGGTATCTTGATTCTCTGTTTTGCCACATAGGATTGAGATCGAGTGTAGCCTGGATGTGATTGTCACGTGGCAGCATGACGTGGAAATTGACCAATCAGTTTAAATTTTACACAGAATCAAGATAGCAACCGGTTTAATTGAAAACCGAACTGTATTGTAATTGGTATCATTCGATTTTTTTTTTTCTTTTCAATATGAACAAATTGTAGTTTAAATCCAACTAAACCAAACCAAAATTTAGAGAAACAGAACTATGATATCCAAATTGTTTGTTAGAAAATAGATTCTAATCTGAAATCAAAACTAAAATCAAAGTATAAAAATCTCATCCATTAATTTTATTTGTTTCCTACAAATTAATCTATTAACCGGATTGGAGTATCATATTTCCTTTCTTTCTCTAGTTTTGTTTTATTGAAAAATCAGGAAAATAAAATGATGTTACAGTCTGGTTATTAAAAAAAATAATGTTACAAAAATCAGAAAAATTTGGATAACTTTAACATTTACGGGTTAAATTTAAAATAGAGAAAGTATATTTCACTTAAATCTTACTAAACCAAACCAAAATAAAGAAATAATAAAATTAAAATCTTCAAAATTAGCTAAAAAAAGTAGAATATAAACTGAATCCAAACTAAGAAAACTTTGAAACTGTGACAACCCATTAATTCAAAATATATATGTATTTTCCAAAAAAAATATTAAAATCTACCATAAACCAAATTAGGCTATCCTATTTTTTTTTTCTTTCCAAAAATTTATTTAGCCAACAAAAAAAAAAAGTCAGGAAAATATGGAATACTTTTAATATTTTTTGGGCCGAGTTTTAAGTCAATAGGCCCATATGGAGAGCCTATACCTTTTTATATTAAATAATTATTTAATGAAATCATTAGATTATAATCGAGGACAAGAGAGAGTAACGTTAACATTCTTCAGAGTCCGCTCGATCTATTTTCAAATTTTCAAATAGACGTTAAGAGAGGCTCCTCCTTTTCTCCTTCCCTCACTCATAAGTCCCCAAATTAGGCAAAAAAAAACCCAAGAACCCTAATTTTCCAGTCTCCGATTCAGAAGATACAAGGTCTGATTTCTCCCGGATTCTTGTGATTCAATCGGAGTGTTCCTGGAAGAATCTCGTCTCAGATCGAGATTTAATTTGAAGCTATTGGCGAGTAGAAGGTGAAAGAATCCATCGGAATCTTCTTTTCTTTTTGTTTGTTCATCCTCGAAGATGCCTCTTCGCAACCAGAATCGCGCTCCTTTGCCTAGCCCAAACGTCGTAAGCCTCTTTTTTTTTTCCTTCTTCTTCTTCTTCCATAAATTTCAATCTTGACCTTTGAGCTTTCGTAGATCAGATCTAGATGAGACTGTAAATGTTCTCAGTGTAATTTTTCGACTTAGGGTTTTGTTCAATTTCAAAGTGATACGTTGATGAGAACATTTAGGGTGATTGTGGTTCATGCGATTTTGTATTGTAATTGATATGAAATCTGTGGATTTACTTAATTTTGATGGGTTTTATTGTTTCTGAACTATGTTCAGAAAAAGGAAGCTCTTGACAGGCGAAGGAAAGCAGAAACGCGACCAGCGAACAGACAAGTGCTTTCGACAGTGAACAGACAAGATGTTACTGTGACCAGCGATGTGGGCAGTACAGAGGACTGTGGTAAAGTAGAATTTACTAAAGATGAAGTATTGGCTTTGCTTAATGAGAGAGCAAAAGCTGCAAAATATGATACCAAGGTTTGTTAACCGATAACAAATTGTTTGATTCTAAGAGATTTGAGAACAATTATTCTTACAAAAGGTTTATTCGTATTGGGATCCTTGTGGTACTACAGGGTAAGATTGAGCAAATGACGGATATTATCAAGAAGCTTAAGGTTTGTGTTAGATGGTTTCAACAAGTGGAAGAAACACATGTCCAGGAGAAGGAAAATCTTCGTTCTTCTCTTGAATCTGCAGAGAAAAGATATTGTGATAAAGGTGAATTTAGTTTCCATCATGTCTTGTCCTCACATCAATTTTTGTACACTGAATATGGACTTGGTTTCTTATTACTTATAGAGTTGGATGCAAAGACCAAGGAGGAAGAGCTACAAGCAACTATTGCAGAGATGAAGGAGAACATAGCATCACTTCAGCAAAAGTTTTCGAAGGAGGAGTTGAGTAAATTGGTAAGGCTTTATCGCTCAAAGAATCTTTTATCATTGCACAGCTTATCTCCCAGAGAATCTTTTAACAAGTTTGCTTTCTCCCTATTGGTATGACTACTAGGATGCAATTGAAAATCACAGAAGGGAAAAAGAATGTCGAGTTGCAAGTGAGAAGCTTCAGAATTCTCTCCGAGAAGAGCTTGACAAAGTTAAGGAAGAGAAAATGGCTGCAAAGCAGAAGGTACAGAAGATTTGCTTTAAGCTATTGTGTTTCATTCTCTGTTACTTCTCTTAGCATTTGGCATAATCTTTTTTTGGTTGTTGTGTTAAGTGGATTGTTTTTTCTGTCTAGGTGACGTCCCTTGAAGACATGTACAAAAGGCTGCAAGAGTACAACACAAGTCTGCAACAATATAACACCAAACTCCAAACTGATCTTGAAGCAGTTCGAGAGGCACACACTCGTGCTGAAAAAGAAAAGTCAAGTATACTGGAGAACCTTACTACACTAAGGGGTCACAGTAAATCACTACAAGATCAACTAGCAACGAGCCGAGTAAATATCCCTCATTTACTACAGATGTGATCCTTGCATACAATATTTATTAGTGAATTCATTACTTATAAATTTCTTTCTCTGCACTTTCGGTGATGAAGGTTTCACAAGATGAAGCCGTAAAACAAAAAGAGTCATTGCTTATGGAAGTCAAGAACCTTCGGAATGAGCTCCAACAAGTCCGGGATGATCGTGATCGCCAGGTTGTACAGTCACAAATGCTGGCTGACGAGATACTGAAGTACAAGGAGAGTGTTGGAAAGTCATCTCATGAGTTGGACATTTTGATTGCAAAATCAGGATCTTTGGAGGTTAGTTCAAAGATGAAGTTTCGCATCTTTGCCTTATATTCAGTTTTCTGACAATGCCAATATGCTGCAGGAAACATGTTCGTTGCAAAAAGAGCGTATAACAATGTTGGAGCAGGAATTAGCTTTTGCTAAGGATAAGCTAAAGGTAATGGTGTGATCAAGTATACTTTGGAATTTGGATTACTGATTTGCCAACTTTCAGATCCTGTTTACTTTGCCAATTGTTTCTTTACACTGACATACTTTATATTTGCTTTCTACAGATGGTAGATGCATCTATGTCTCACACTATGACAGAATTTGAGGAGCAGAAACAAAGTATGCAAGAACTGCAATATCGCCTTGAAGACACCGAACGTCAACTTTGTGAAGGAGAGTTGTTACGGAAGAAGCTGCATAACACCATCCTCGTAAGAAAAATTTCATTTTGGAAACATTTTAAGTTGTAGTGGCTTTCTTTATGTCCGCTAAGCAAAGTTGTTATTTCAGGAACTCAAAGGTAACATACGCGTGTTCTGTCGTGTGCGCCCCTTGCAACCAGATGATGGAGGACGCCAAGAGGCCAGCGTTATTGCATATCCTACATCAACTGAATCTCTTGGGAGAGGCATTGATGTTGTCCAGAGTGGTATATTCAGCGACTCACCTTATTTACTTTGCTCAATTAGATAATATGCTTTTCCTAGACATTATTAATCCATTTTTGCTGCCATTTGCTTATCGGGGGTTCTTAGGTAACAAGCATCCTTTCACCTTCGACAAGGTCTTCGACCACGGAGCTTCTCAGGAGGAAGTGTTCTTTGAAATTTCTCAACTTGTACAGAGCGCATTAGATGGCTATAAGGTTCAATATCTTCCTTGTTTTGACTATCTTATAGATGATACTTAATATGCAAAATCTTGTTAGATGCAAGTATTTGTATCACGGTTATTGTGCTGATGTAGTTGTAGCTGACTTTATCAAAAACTCTTGTTTAAGTTAGGCAGACAACACTTTGACTGAATGTCATTGCACCTTTCTTTAATCTTTGTGGACACAGGTATGTATTTTTGCATACGGTCAGACAGGTTCTGGCAAAACTTACACCATGATGGGCAGACCTGAAATGCCTGAACAGAAAGGACTGATCCCTCGATCACTTGAACAAATTTTTAAAACCAGTCAGTCTCTTAGTGTACAAGGCTGGAAATACAAGATGCAGGTATATATTTCTCCCTGAATGTTCTAACTTTTATTTTCATTGGTAGCATTTTTTGACTGAATTTTATATGTAGGTATCAATGTTGGAGATTTACAACGAGTCCATCAGGGATTTGCTTTCTTCAAACCGTACAATTGCTATAGAGTCTGTGCGAACAGACAGTAGCACCTCTGGAAGACAGTATACCATCACACATGATGTGAATGGACATACTCATGTGAGTGACCTAACAATTGTGGATGTTTGTAGCATTGGACAAATCTCCTCACTATTGCAGCAGGCTGCTCAGAGCAGGTTTGTCTTAAGTTTTGGGATTTTCTGTCTGTTTCGTTTTTTCTTTGTATCGTACATTCAAGCGTTGCATTAGTAGATACATTATGTATACTATACTTTCTTTGGTTTAGGTGATTCCTCGGCATATCTTTATTGTTTTGTTACAACAATGTACAAAACTAAAGCATGGTCAACTATTGTTTTGTAGGTCTGTCGGTAAGACTCATATGAATGAGCAGTCATCAAGGAGTCATTTCGTGTTTACTCTTCGGATTTCGGGTGTGAATGAGGTTAATATCTTCTGCCTTTCTGGTTTCTCTTTTGTGTTGTTTATTTCTCACTTCTTAAACTTTTTTTTAAACATTAACACTCTCTCCTATTTCAGAGCACTGAACAGCAGGTACAAGGTGTGCTTAACTTAATTGATCTTGCTGGAAGTGAGAGACTCTCAAGGAGTGGGGCAACAGGAGAACGGTTGAAGGAGACACAGGTTATTGCATTTAAAATACAGTCTTCTAAGTTATTCCCATGTAAATTTGGACTTCCCCTCTAATTTTTGTTCTTTTCTTTTTTAGGCGATTAACAAAAGCTTGTCTGCTTTGAGTGATGTGATATTTGCATTGGCTAAGAAAGAGGACCATGTTCCTTTTAGAAACTCAAAGTTAACATATCTGCTCCAGGTAAGATCACATTATTACACCTGAATTCATTATACACATATTTTGTCTATGGATAATTCTAATATAGGAGAATCATATTTGAACAGCCATGTTTAGGAGGGGACTCAAAGACCTTAATGTTTGTGAACATTTCACCTGATCCATCTTCTACTGGAGAGTCCCTTTGCTCTCTCCGTTTTGCTGCTAGAGTGAATGCTTGTGAGATTGGAATACCTCGCAGACAAACTTCCGCAAAACTCCTCGATTCTCGCCTAAGTTGTGGTTAAAACTGGTCGAGTTGTCTCTCTCATCTGTATAACAACAGTAATTGTCTTAAGAGGTTTGTAATCTTCTGATTGTGGTTTGACATAGAATTTTCTGTAGTCTGTACCAAGCTCGTTCATACGAGTCGGGAACTTTATATGCTTTCAATCTGATTGTGTAAGCAACTTGCTGTCTTGGCAATGTTGTGTGAGGAATTCTTATTGATTGTCTTGTTCAGAGCTTTTTCATTTATGTAGCATAACTAGATAAGTTTTTTCTCTGTTTCACATAGTTTAACTTTCAGCACAACTTTATTAGAACTAATTGTTCCAATTAAGATCTAAACTCTGTTTACAAGCGCTAAGTTCACAAAAGAAGTCAACGAGGATGAACAATAGTGATGGAAGAATCATCAACAGACAAAGGCAAAGACTTGCTTGTTGCAGATTGATCAGATGCAGAAGCTCCTGACTGTTGGTCTCTAGAGTCTCTCATGGTTTGAAGGAGAAACCCAGATCGCTTTGGAATTGGTAAAGTAACAGTGAAGCTGTTCATCATCACAAGAATGTTATCCATTGAAGGTCTCTCTGAAGAATCATCTTGAACACATAACAGAGCAATGTGAATGCATCTGATCACTTCATTTGTCTGAAAATTCCCTCTCATTGCTTCATCTACTAGCTCCAATGGTGAATTCTCCACCCATAGCTTCCACACCTGCAGATTTATTTTTCAGTAAAATCCGAGTTTTAGAATGTTTCTACTAAACAGAAAAGGTTCTTGATTGGTTAGATGTATACTCACATAGGTCACTAAATCTCCAACACCATCTTCTCCATGGAAGCTACTGTTTTTCTTGCCGGTTATGAGTTCAAGAACCAAGACTCCGAAGCTATAAACATCTGATTTCACCGAGTATTTCCCGCGGATTGCATACTCAGGAGACATATAACCACTAGAGATAGAACTTGTGTAATTAAAACGGGAAATCAAATAACTAATTGAAGTGTCAAGATCACAAGAGGAAGTAACAACTTACTATGTACCAACGATTCTTTGAGTACTGGCTTGAGTTTGCTCAACGCCAAAGATTCTCGCCATACCGAAATCTGAGATCTTTGGATTCATGTCTGCATCTAAGAGTACATTACTTGCTTTAAGGTCACGGTGAATGATCTTAAGCCGAGAATCTCGATGTAAATAAAGTATTCCTCGAGCTATCCCTTCAATGATCTTGTACCTTCTTTGCCAATCCAAAAGTCCTCTCTTCTCATTATCTACAAACAAAAAACAATCTGATTAATCTGAAAACGACATTCTATTTAGAGAAGTGAGTGATGATCTGTTATACCGAAAAGGAAATAGTCAAGGCTTTTGTTTGGAACAAACTCATAGATAAGAATTTTCTCTTCTCCATCTAAGCAATATCCCAAGAGCTTAGCAAGATTCTTGTGTTGTAGCTTCGCGACCACATCAACTTCGTTCTTGAATTCTTCAGCTCCTTGTGTAGATCCTCGAGATAGTCTCTTTATCGCTACTGTTTCTCCATTTATAAGCTGACCCTGAATGAGTTTTACACAAAAGCATTAAGCTTTTTTTTGTTTTGAAACTATGATCACAAGAATTAATTACCTTATAAACTTCACCAAATCCACCATGACCAAGCTTGTTACTTTCTGAGAACTTATTTGTTGCTGCTTCGATTGCGCTAAACTGAAATTGTAGTGTTTCCGTTGATGTAATATGATCTTCATCTACATTATAAAATAAGAAAATTTCAAGAAATTAGATTAGCAAATGACAAGATTCGCTCAATCCTTTTTTCTTTGTTTTACCTAAATCCTCTGTTTCAACATTGAGCTTATTCCTTCTTCTTCTTGCTAGTAAACAACATGCGGCACCAAGCAGTAACACACAGACAGAAACTGGTACAGCGACCGCGGTTACTATAACCTTCGAGCTCTTGCCTTTCCCTAAAACACAATTCATAAACATGTGAAACAGAAGAACCTTTTTGAGATTTGTGTTTTATTAGATCACCTCTTCAAAACATTAACCAAAAAAAACAAGATTCTGTTTTCAAGATCATTAAGAAACTTTCTTGGAGTTATGTGTTTCTATGAGTTTCAAAATTTCACCTTTATCTGAAGGAAGCTTCAGTGGTGGAGCAGTCACAGTGGACGGAGGAGGAGAAGGAGGAAACGCAGTATCCGCAGTAATAGTTTCGTTGTAAAACGGATAAAGCTCGTATCTAAAGCTACAACTCGCAGCGATTACTCTCCCGCCCATTCGTCGATCGCAACAGTCCGGCAACCAATTAATCGCTTGTCTCAAACAGCTCTCACAATCTTGATTGGTCAAATCCGGTGTGCACTGCACAAGGCTATAAATCGTTTGAAAAACCGTGAAATTCGCTTTCTCCGTAGCGAACTTTGTCGAGCTCGAAGCCGCTTTCACCGCAACGTTGATCAACAAAGCAGCCAAAGACTCGTTGAATCTACTCACTTGACTCTCTGTGATGTTTTGCGTGTTCCAGAAGAAAACAGCAGGTCTAACTCTCATTTGCCCTACGATGCTTCGATTCGAGTATCTTATCATACACTCATCGTACCAGATCACAGCCTCTTTCTCTCTCGGACACCTTTGAAGCGTTTCGTTGGCCGCAAACACGACGCAGTCACGGCAGGTTTCGGCTGAGACGTCTCCACGGCAAAGGAAAACGCCGTAGACTCTATTGTTACCACTATCTTCACCAGCGGTTGCGTTATCAAAACGCGACTCGTAAGCTGCGTTTGGAGAAGAGAGAGATGAAAGAAGAGTTCGGAGATTGGTTAAGTAAGTGCTGTTTCTTGAGAACGTTGTTGTGTTTGGACATATGTGGTAGAGATAAGTTGGATCTGTTGCATAAGAAACTGTGTTTAAGCTCATAAAGAAGAAAATTAAGATCAGAGAAACAGAGGATTTGAAACAAGAAGTCATCATGTTGCTCTGTTTTTCTTCTTCTTTGAGTTTCTTGATAGTAATCTTCATTGGAATTTGGGGGTCAAAAGTCTAAATTTCTATGGTTAGTCGTTGATAATTAAGATTGTTTAATCAGATTGCTATGTTCAAGCTTCCATATTCATTGGTGAGGCCTGTCCAGAAAATGAAATAAAAATGTTATCATTGACATAATGTTCTGTCGTAATCATTGACATAATGATCTGATTAGAAAAACAGGTTTGGTCAAAGGTTTTGGGAATCAAACAATTTATATATTCATCGTTTCAAGATTGTTTTGTCGATTAAAAATATTATATGGAAATGTTGATTTTCTAGTTGATTTGTTTTGTTAAAGAAAAAAGTTTAGAGCTTTGCCTCAATCTCTCTATTGGAGTTGACTATGGCGACTACTTTGCGAAGATTTTGCTTAGTTTCTTCCACTCATGGCGTCTTCTTGAAATTTATGCGTTTGCTCTGATCAATCAACTGAGCCCGTCACTGGTGAAGTTTCTCCCGAAAACGGTGAGTCTCGTTAAGAATTTAAGTTTCAATTCTGTTTGCATTTAGTCCATCAAGTCATCACGTACGCCAGGTGTTTGTTGAAATGCCTCTTAGGATATGCAGTAAAATTCCGTAATTTATATCAATATCTTGGATAATGTGGGTCTGAAATGATTGTTTTCGAAGAAAATTATTGCACGGTTTTGATTAACTTACAATATTAAGAGTCCGGATTGTGGCATTTTGATGGTGAAACATGTTTTATGTGTAAGAATGGTGAAATTTGTTTGTATTCTATGTAATTAGTTGTTGATGTTACTTCTTGTGGCTTGTTGTAATTGTCAAGATTAGAGACGAGTCGTGGAGGTAATGTTGACAAAGGGTTTCTAAGATGGCGAAATGGAGGAGGAACGTACCATAGCTCAGCCGTAATTGATTCCTCGGCTCTGGTTGAGTTTGGAGCAGTGGTTTACGAAAAAGCTATATTAGGTGCAGAAGTTCATATAGGATCTAATACTGTAGTTGGACCATCAGTCGAAATCGGTCCTTCTACAAAGATCGGGTAATGGTTTTGCTTACCATCTTCTACATGTTTTTGAAGAGAATGTTGAAATAATATCCTCTTGCTGGATTTTGTCTACAGGTATAATGTTTCAGTCAGTAATTGTAGTATTGGTGATTTATGTGTCATCCATAATGGAGTCTGCATTGGTCAAGATGGTATGGACCAAGTCTCTTGGGTCACTCAAAATGCTTTTACTCTATGTTTCCTTTTTTAATCTTCAGAAAAATTGGGACTGGATTGAGATCGGTCTTTGATTGTTCAGGATTTGGGTTTTACGTGGATGACCACGGAAACATGGTGAAGAAGCCTCAAGTAAGCACACCTAGATTGCTTTCTTGAATCTGAATGACTATTTGCAGCACTTTTATCCTCCGTTCTGTTTCTTGCTCTCCCTAGACTTTAAATGTGAAGATAGGGAACCGTGTGGAAATCGGAGCAAATACATGCATTGATCGGGGCAGGTAACAGTATATTTCATTGACAAGTTCCCTGTAACAGTAACACTCTTCTTTAGCTTCATAACCTTTTAAAATTTATGCAGCTGGAGAGATACAATGATCGGGGATGATACTAAGATAGACAATTGGTTCAGGTGCGTCTTCGATTCTATCTTGCAACTCGCCATAGATCACAGTAATGACAACAAGATGCTGTTTTTCTTTTACTTGAATTTTCAGATAGGCCACAATGTGATTATTGGCAAGTGTTGCTTGCTCTGTGGCCACGTAGGCATAGCTGGATCAGCAGAGTAAATGTTTCTAATCCAGCAACCTAAAAACTTTATGTTCCATAAAATGAAACTGTAAGCTTCTCGGTTTGACAATGCTGTCTTTTTTCGACAATGTTCTTCGTAGGATTAGTGACTATGTAGCATTAGGAGGACGGGTTGCTGTTAGAGACCATGTCTCCATTGTCTCCAAGGTAAAACCTTGAACTTCATTATTGGACTTTTGAAATTGTGTCGTGCTTCATCTAAATCCGTTATTGGTTATCGTTTATAGGTTCGACTTGCTGCTAATAGTTGTGTTACTAAAAACATTACCGAACCAGGGGATTTTGGCGGCTTTCCTGCTGTAAGCATCTCTCTTTCTCTTCTATTGACTCTCCACTTCCATCTGATTTTCCATCATTTTTCAAGATCCCAAGTTTACTTCAATATTTTATCCAGTCAACACAAAAGCCTGAATTGATCCATAGCTGCCTAAAACAGAGCCGGACTCTGTTTTTGCTTCTGACATACATTGTTTCGTCTTACAAAACTGTTCTAGTTGCAGGTCCCAATTCATCAATGGAGAAGGCAAATTGTTGAAGCCCAGATTTCAAGCAAGAGGAAACTATAACTTAATTCTGTTTGCCAGACTCGAGAAATCTGAGGTAATAGGTTAAAGTATCTGCCAATGCTTTGAGTTTTTTACTTGTACCAAATATTTTTCTAATGTTTTCTTTGATATATTTAACTCAACAATCATATATTAATGAGAAAAAACAAACTCCCAAATCCAAATTACAAAACGTAAAACAAGCAAAATCATTCAAAAGAAAAAGTAAAATACAAAAGAGAAAGCAGCAAACAACAAATCAGTCAATCAATCTAAGTGAAGTAGACCGGACACCGTTTATGGTTTAACTTGGGCATGATCAACCCGTCTCGTCCAACCACGATATCGCAATTAGCATGCACCCGATGGTGCTTACTGATCCACCTATGGAGTTTAAACCGAATATTTGAAACTATCTCCAGCCTAAAACCCACGGTTCCTTGTGCTCGATCATTAGTAAACTCGGTCCAACGGTTACTATTTACCGTTAAGGAAGCTCCGGTAAGCGTGGCTGTCACAATTGTTGTGTTAGTTGGCTGCTGGAAAAACGGTTTTAGCAACGGGCTTGACCCGACCCGTTGATCTTTGTAGTAAAGGAAACTGTCCATGGAATCAAAATAGATACCCATGTGTTGGTTTGGGTTATATATGGTTACGTTGAAAGTAATTCTTGCGCTTTCCACTCCGGTAGGCTGGTCTAGACCTTGGACCACGAAGTCGTGGATATGGAACCGAGGTCGATGAGGGCGTAGACTGAGCCAAAGTATGAATGCAATGACGCCTACAAAGAACAAAACCAAAAGAAACATTGCACAGATGAATTTTGATATCCGGGTTGAGAGGCTTTCTTTGACCCGGTGAGCATAGTAGCTAGCCGAATGGTGACGCTTCATGGGTTGGGTTTGCGGCGTGGGACTGGTGCGGATCGGTATAGTTGTTCGATCTGGTGTCATTGTGCTTTGAGGATTTTCTGATGAACTTTTTCCGGTAAAAAACGATTGAGAGATCTTGAGGAGGGAAGTTTGGAGTGTAGGAGCTATGTATGAAGAAAAAAGTGAATAGTTCTTCTGTTCTTGAATTGTTTGGAGAAGAAAGGAATCAGATTACGTAAAGTGAACTCATTGTCTTGGGAACTTTTTTTCTTTTTTATTGTTTTTTTGATGATTTTTAAGAGAATCGTATTTGATTATTTGTTCTGTTCCTCCTATGATGATACATCTCTGTAATTTAAATAATAATCTCTTTTTCAAAAGAAATATGATATTCTGCATAAGCCATAAACTTTACAAACTAACAAAAAGAAAAACGCGAAACCAAGAATGTTTATATGGCCAGGCCCAAGCAACGTCCATTTGATATATGAATAAAAAAATAATTTTAAACCAAATTACCCAAAGCCACTTGCCTTTTGTTTTGATCCTGTTTACTAACTTGATACAAAACTCATTATGCAATGCATGATGCATGAGGAAAAGGACCATGCAAGACAAAAAAAAACCCATTAATTAGTGTACTAGAAAAGATTGTAATCTCCAACAGGCAACAAGACAAGATTTTTTGTTTTCCTTGTGCAAGAAAAACAGGGGACTAGGACAACATATTAGCCGAAATACGCACACTGATTTACCATTACAAAGAAGGGTCGTCCAACATCTAGGTCTAGGCGGCTGGATCTCACAAGAGAAACTCATCAGACAAACCAGTGATTACCTTGCACCCATTTGAATTTTCCGGTGTCAATTTGTTATCTTTACTCCTCCTTGCGCGGGAAAAAGAGACCTTGGAGAAGAGAGCGATTGCAACAATTGAAAAAAAAAAAAAACAGAGTTAGTTTGATTATTTTCCTCAGTTAAATCAATTAATATCCATTATCCAAAAAAAAAAAAAAAACTCGGTAAGATATTATCTAAAAAAAGAGATCTAAACAACTAGAACCTGATCCTAGCTAGATTTTTTTTTTTTTGGTGAGATGATTCTAGCTAGATTTCCACACAGATTTTGTATTTTAATTACTATTCTCAAGATTGTGAAATTTAAGAATCCATGGAAATAGCTCTTTTAGTTAACAGTTAACACACTTACCACATTATGGGGAAACTTTAGTTACAAAACGTCCGAAGTTGACATTATCTTTCTCTCACTTTTCTCTCTTCTTCATCAGTCTCTCCACCGATCTTGAAACACCATAGATACGATTATGGATGTGTTCTTCGAGACTCAGAATGGCTACACGTTCGAGATTGAATTGGGTTACTGGGACACAGTGTTGGAGATCAAACAGAAGATCGAGAAGTACCAACGTATCCCTGTTTCCAAACAAACCCTTTTCTTCCAAGGCAATGTTCTTCAAGATCATCTTGATATCGACCAATGTGTGATCCTGAACCACTCGCGTCTCCAGCTTTACGTCTCCTCTCCCGGTAACAACGATCAAAACCGCAATCAGAACCGCAACAATCAAGTGTTCAAACCCGAGCAATCTCCACAGCCAAACTCAACAGAACAGATCATCATTAATGGTCATCAAGATTCAACTGTGATGGCAGGGAACAACAACAACAACAACCCGAAGAAGCTGAGAGTAATGGTGCTGCCTAAATGCGGGACTAGGAAGATTCCCGTGGAGATGAACGCAGGGGATAACGTTGGAGAGCTGAGGAAAGAGCTGGCTAAGATTCAACAGAGGTTTCAGTTAAGTCTGCCTCAAGAAGGCTACTTCTTTATATACAAACAGAACGTAATGGACGACGACCGATCATTCCGGTGGCACCGTGTTGATCAAGGCGATACAATTGAGATTTTCAACGGAAGTGTTTCCGGTGGCTCTTAATACGATCAATCTAAATGACATTTTTGGAATTTCAGTAAGATGTCAAATCTTTGTTGAGAAATTTTTTTCAGTTTTATCTTTCACTTTTCCAGATAAAATTTTTTACATCTCCAACGTTAATTTTTTTAAATTTTTTCTTCCTCCTACAAGTGTGCAACATCAATGGCCATACTAGTGTAAATCATAATTTTAACTTCATCACTAGAATATTCAGAAGGAAAAGAACAGATGACTTGTGACCAAAAAAAAAAACTTAATCGATGCAGAATTCTAATAACGATGGCTTGGTGTTATCATTTTTTTGTTCAAATTGATTCTCTCAACAGTAAGATCAATTGAACGCGAATTGAAGAAATTGGGGGAAAGAACAGAGAGACGGGTCAACATTTCGGGTCATATGGGTCGGATCTTAAAACGCTGCGTTTTAATTTAACCTACTTCGAGTTGAAGCGTAAACAAAAGAATGCTTAATAAACCGTTGGATCATTTTAGTAAAAACTATCAACGGCTAAGATTCTTTGCGGAGGTTATAAAAGTGGTACTTATTTGATAAACAAAGTTATCTGATACACTGCTTCTTTCTCTCCGTATCATCTCACATTCTCACTTTCTTCTTCATCAGTCTCTCCATTGATCTTGATTCTTGAATCACCGTTGCTACGATTATGGATGTGTTATTCGAGACAGATAGTGGCGACACGTTCGAGATTGAATTCGGTTACTGGGATACAGTGTTGGAGATCAAACAGAAGATCGAGAAGTGTCAACGTATCCCTGTTTTCAAACAAACCCTTTTCTTCCGAGGCAAGGCTCTTCACGATCATCTTGATATTGAACAATGCCAGATCCTTCACAACTCTCGTATCCAAATCTTCGTCGATCCTAACGCTAACCCTAATCACAACAACAATCAAGTGCTTCAACTCGCGAGAACTCCACCGTCAAACCCAACAAAACAGATCATCAACAGTCGTCAAGTTTTGACTCTCAGGCCTCGAAACCAGTACGAAGTGCTTCAAGCCGAACAATCATCACCGTCAACCTCAGTCAAAGACATCGTTAACATTCAAGATTCGTCTCTGAAGGTTGGGAGCAACAAGAAAGTCCAGCAGCAGAGAATGTCGGTATTTGTGAAGCCATATTACGGTGAGGATAAAGTTAGGAAGAATCTTATTGTGGTGGATGTGAACACGACGGATCAGGTGAAAATACTGAGAAACGAGTTGCTTCGGAGACAACAGATGGGTCATATAAGTCGGCCTCAAGAAGGAAATTATTTCCTTGTACACAAAGGGAGAGTATTGAACGAAGATCAGTCATTCGAGTGGAACGGTGTTGCTCATACCGATACAGTAGAGATCATTCCTAACGTTCTTAACTCATTTGTCTTTGGATCGGATTCGAAAAAGGTCTGTAGCAAATGATATTTCCATACATAGAAAAAAAACTATGATTACATTTTGCAACAAAAACTGTTATGCGGATTTTATTGTATTGAAGGTTTAACTCTCTGCAATTTGTTCTTAACTCTCTTTCGTTATCTTTCTTTATGTTTCTTGCTTAATTTGTTCAAAGTTTAATTTGCTTCTGGTTTCACCGAGTACGTGTTGTTACTGAATTACGGCAAGTTTAGCTTTAAGCTTAATAGTATAAGTTGTACTTATCCTTTATATTGTTGTACTTATCTCCACGTAGCTATCTCTACGAGAATCTCTCCTTAGAGATCTCAACTGTATATATTGTGTATATAAACTCACCACCTACACATCAATAAACTCACGATTCACAATATCTTTAAAGCTCTCTTGATTCTCCAAAAAACCTTTCCAATTCTGATTGTCTATGATCATCTTTTTCATCGAAGGAAAATAGCAGATCCTATCAAACAAAACAACTAATGTGACTTAAGAAGGTTTATTAGAAAATTAGAATCAAAATCTACCAAAGATCAAAACGAGTTTCGTAAACTGTGAGCTTTGTGAAGCAACAGTATATACACAGCCGATCGAAGTAGAATCTCAATCACGATGGTTGTGTTATACGAAAAATTAACAGTTTATTCTTCCCAAGTTAAATCTCTATCCCTCGGATTGAAACAGTAACTTCTGATCTAATTTAATCACTAGTAGATACTGTAAATTTTATCAATCCAACAAGGCAGAATAACCATAACAATAGGAAAATAAAAAAATCCTAATAGAAAACTTCAACAACAAGTTACATTTCATATGCATCAAGAGGGAAAAAAACCTAAGTACGACTAAAGTTTGTTGAATTAATATGAGAATTAGAATTGGGGAAGAACAGAGACGGTTCAACATTTCGGTACTTATATGGGCCGGATCTAAATATTTCTTTAAAATGCTGCGTTGGATCATTATAGTTATTTTAAGATTCATTGGCTTAAGCAGAATCGATGGCTTGTGAAAAGAGCATGATGTGTTTATCAATTTTTGTTCAAATTGATTATCTCAACAGTAGATCAATTCAATTGAACGCGAATTGAAGATATTCGGGAAAGAACAAAGAGACGGGTCAACATTTCGGGTCAAATGGGTCGGATCTGCAAACGCTGCGTTTTAGCCCACGTCACGTTGTAGCATAAACAAAAGAATGCCTAATAAACCGTTAGATCATTTTAGTAAAAAAACAATCAACGGCTAAGATGCTTTGTGCGTTTTAATTTAACCCACTTCGAGTTGTAGCATAAACAAAAGAATGCTTAATAAACGCTGCGTTTTATTAACTAACGTCGAGTTGTAGCGTAAACAAAATAATGCTTAATAAACCGTTGGATCATTTTAGTAAAAAAAACAATCAACGGCTAAGATTCTTTGATGAGGTATTCATTGGCTTATTTAAACCAAGTTATATGATACAGAACTTCTTTCTCTCCGTCTCATTTCACTTTCTTTTTCATCAGTCTCTCCATTGATCTTGATTCTTGAAACACCATTGATACGATTATGGATGTGTTCTTCGAGACAAATAGTGGCGACAAGTTCCAGATTGAATTAAGCTACTGGGATACAGTAAAAGTGTTGGAGATCAAAGAAAAGATCGAGAAGTATCAACGTATCCCTGTTTCAAAACAAACCCTTTTCTTCAAAGGTAACGTTCTTGAAGATCATCTTAATATCGAACAATGCAAGATCCTTCACAACTCTCGTATCCAAATCGTCGTCGATACTGACCCAAACCCTAATCACAACAACGATCAAGTGCTTCAACCCGAGGGAACTCCACCGTCAAATCCAACAGAACAGATCAACAACAGTCTTCAAGATTTGACTCTCAGGCCTCGAAACCAGTATGATGTGCTTCAAGCCGAACAATCATCACCGTCAACCTCAGTCAAAGACATCGTTAACATTCAAGATTCGTCTGTGAAGGTTGGGAGCAATGAGAAAGTCCCGAAGCAGAGAATGTCAGTACGTGTGAAGCCATATTGCGGTGAGTATAAAGTTTGGAATAATATTATGGTGGATGTGAACACGACGGATCAGGTGAAAGTACTGAGAAACGAGTTGCTTCAGAGACAACAGATTTGTCATATAAGTCTGCCTCAAGATGGGCATTATTTCCTTGTACACAAAGGGGAAAAATTGAGCGAAGATCAGTCATTCGAGGGGAACGGTGTTGCTCACAATGATACAGTAGAGATCATTCCCGATCCGTGGTTCTGTTAAGTCACAATTCTTTGGATTCTAAAAAGGTCTGTAACAAATGATATTTCCATACATAGAACACGAACTATGATTACGTTTTGCAACAAAAACGTTATGAGGATTATATTGTATTGAAGGTTTAACTCTTTGCAGTCTCCTCTTTCCTTATAGCTTTTAATCTTTCTTTATGTTTCTTGCTTTGTTCAAAGTTTGCTTTTGGTTTCACCGAGTAGGTGTTGTCACTGAATTACAGCAAGTTTAGCCTATAAAGCTCTCTGTATTCTCCAAAAAACCTTTCCAATCTGATGCGGACATCAATCTTACTAGTAAACCGGCAGACGCACCCACTGATGCACTTGTTGACGGACCGGCTGACACACTTGCTGAGCCCACTCAAAGACTCACTTCCAGCTTCAATATTCATGAACAAGCCACTGAAGATGAAGTTTTTGATCAAGAGACTTCACCCTACTGTCAAACTAAATATGAAGAATCCCTATGGAGTTTACAAGCGGACCGTAAGCCACCCGATGACCATGTTGAAGCAGCTTGCGTCATCTTTCTCATTGTTACGTGTTCTCAGCTCTCCAGACTCGAAAGAACACGTTTTAAGAAGTTTAAGTCCAGCTCAGCATCACCCA
>OVAQ01000514.1:0-29318 GCA_900406345.1 Erysimum cheiri
AAAAGGTATGGTATCATAATTTGGGTATAAAAATGCTGCTGAAAATTGTTCGGGTTGATTTTGGCCGTTTTCCCCATATTTAAAGCAAACGCGTTTGCCAAATGCTTCTAGACTATTGCATTAGGCCCATATAGGCCCTATCTCGTTTGGGTTTTATGAACCTGTACTCATTCCTAACGAAAATAAAAAAACAAATTGGTGCATCCCTAATTTCAAGAGATTGCATTTAAGATTAATTTGTTAAAAACTTAATTCTCCATGAGACTTAAAATCACTTTCATATTTATGTATCTTAAAGAAGAAAAAGAAGACATTAAACGATTAAGACTTTCTTGATAAAAAGTAAACTTATTTAAATGTTGGACCAAATCAATTGCCTATAATATAAATACATTTACTTTGACTCCCAATACGATAAATTGTAAGCAAAATTCATAATTTATGGACTTTTTTTTTGTTAAGAAATTATATAGATCCATTTTTTGTTAAGAAATTAAGTTAAAGTAACAACTTTTATGCTAACTCAAAAAATATTCATAGCATAAAGTTATTCTTCTTATTATTATTGTCATCTACCACTCATACATCTTATATTACTATATTTGAATCTATATTATAATTTGGTATTGACAATTATACCGATCGTTAGGCTATATAAAACCCGACTTATTATTGTACTACTTTATTATAAAGCTTTTATTATTGTAAATAAAAATAATTAAGGGCATGCATAAAGGCAGGAGCACTTCTTAGAAGGGGTGCAATGACCAACTGAATTCGTCCTTTTCTTCATACACATAGAGTCACACTCTGCGGCAACACAATTGGATTGTGTTACAATCTCACGACATTGTTTCTGTTTTCCTAGTCCCTCATTTGCCACCACTCCTGTTACACGAATAGATATGTTGAGAACATAAAATCTTGATATGTGTATTTAAATTGGAATTTATCCGTTTTCATGGGATATACTTCTGAACGTATATTAATAAAAGAACTAAAAATATAAATTATATAATTTTAGATCTATTTTCTTCTTAAAAACAATATATGATTGTACCCAAAACCTATAACTATATTAAAATAATTTGATAATATCATATGAATCAACATAGGAAAATATATGACATCACTCAGAACAATATACAGTAGTTTGAAACATTTTTCTATGTGGCACAAAAGGAAAAAAAATTGACAATGATTAAAGGAAAAAAAAATGAAACTTGATTAGTTTATATTACAATAAATTTTAATATATTCATAATATGTTAATACCATATATATATGAGTCAAATATATTTTCACTCGAGAATTCCATAATAGTTATCAACTTTTATGTCAAATGCATATCATACCTAACTAGGAAATGAGTTTAAATATAGTGTACTAGACCTAGAAAACCAACCCTAATGATATATTAAAATTTCTCCACCTATTTTGGTCAATTCTTATATTTAACATAGCTTAATTGATATTAAAGTTAATACTCCTCTGTTTTTAAAAGATTAATGTTTTAGATTTTTCACACATATTAAAAAAAATTAAGTTTTAATTATTAATTAATTTTAAATTGTTTTATGAGTAGAAAGAGAAAACATAAACCATTGCTTATCATGACATGTGGCAAAAAGTAAAAAGTAAAAATTAAATTTGACTTTTTAATCTAGAAAATCAATTTTCTAAAACCAAGATAAAAACTAAAAAATAAATCTTTTAAAAACATAACGGTGAACTAGTAAAAAATAAATTTGATATTTAAAATTATTTTCTTCTAGAAAAACTAGTAAACTACATTAGGAAGATAATAAATGTAAATACAAACCTAGCACAAGAATTGTGAAAATGATCATAACGGTGAACGAGAATTGAAAGGGGTTTTTCATCATAAATGATATAAATGAATTGATAGTATTTAAATTTTAAAATGAAAGAACAAAATGTATCTTTGTTTTTGTTAATTTTTGTTAAACTCCAACAAAATGTAGCTATATATATAACAAGTTAGATGTATCTCACAAACAAACAAACATATCTATTTTAAGCTATGCATTCGAATTAAAGTATCTGAATTAAAGGATCTATTTTGACCCAATATTTTCTAACATGATAGGTAAAAGCTTTAAATTCGCGCTTCTTCTTCTCCTTCATCATAAGAAATTTCTATTGTTATTCTTTTTTTTGTTTCTATCACTAGATTTTAAATGTTATACCAAATTAATAGAAGTTTAAAGTCTTTTTGTATCAAAGAATTTTTAAATAAAAAGTTTCAACGAGTTTTAATATTATGTGAGTATGTATGTACTTATTATCAATGTTCTATTTTTACTGGTTTGTTCAATGAAGTTGATTACCACATCGCTAAAATTTTATTGACCTATAATTCTATTTATTAATAAATTTCTGCAATTGTTTTGATTTGAATGAACATAGTTAATCTACAAAAGATCAGGTGAGCTCACTTATAAGTTATAATTGTTTTAAGCTGAAACGGAATTCAGATCCCACGTGAGTAATGGGAAACTTCAACATTCGACCTTAGATGTCTTTTTAACGAAGGGCAGAGCAAATCCTGTGAAGTGTTTACAGTGAAAGTTAAAGAAAGAGTCACGTTATAATACATGTGATTATGTGAAATCAATTAATATAAACCAACCGTCAAAATCTCTTTCCACACATGAAACTGCATGGAACAATTAATCAAGATTACAAGAGGTTATTAATAACAAAATTTTAAACTATAAGATTGGAGCTACTCTGTCTCCTAGGTTTGGTTTGCCAATTCGGAGTTTTAATTTGATTATTGAAGTTGACAATATAAAAATCAACATAATATGTAATCAATGCATAGTAATAAGTTCACAATCAGCTGGACACAATCACACAAATGAGAATTTGATACCTTTTATAGGTGATTATTTCATAAAAAAACGTAAGATAGAAGATTCAATCTCGTGCATAAAACTCACAATAGAATTTGTAGGCGTGAAGGGAAGAGTTGCATGCTTGACCCCTCTTGTACCATTATAGATTAGAGATCGATGTTGTGTTATTATTACACTCACTCACATAACTTTGTTTATAGTAGTAAATATTAAAAAGTAAAAACATAAAACATAAATTGTTGCTGATCCTTCAAGGTAAGCCGAACTTGAATTTAAAATATAGGATGCCATAGGTTAATGATGGTTCCTACTTCTCATTGTATTACTTCCTAATTATGCCTTAATTAAAAAAGTCGAGGTTGCTAACAACTAAAGGTAGTGATTAAGTCTCTTATGGGACCAGATCATCTACTCAAATCTTCTAATTAGTAGTTTAGGCAAAGTATAAACTCAGCCTAAAAGGCTAAAACCTTCATTTGGATTTTTGGATTTTTTTTTTTTTGGATGTGGAAAATAGGCACCAAAGAAAACATAATATTGTTTTTGCTTAATACGGTTTAGTTCGGTTCGGTTTGGGTTGGAGTTTGGTGTGATTTTGAATAAATTTTATTGATAAACTAATTAATAAATATTATAGATGTTTAAAATACTTAAATGTATTTTCTGTATACAATTTGAGTAAAAACATTACTGAAATTTAGCTTAATCCGGTTAATTAATTTTTGTTGCACAAAATGTAACTCCAGTTTGGTAACAGGTAATTTGGTATATAGTTTTCTTTAGTGTTTGGATTATAATGAAATTTGGTTTAGATTTAGATTAATAAATTTTGATTAGATTCATTTTGATTTTTTTGTCCACCCGTAGTTCTTAGGATCAAAACCAAGATTGGTTTAGCAAAATCTGAAGACTTTTTGGTTATCAGAAAACCAAAAGATTGCATTTCACCAAAAAAAAAAAAAAACAAAAGATTGCAGGACCATATATAGAAACAGAAAAAGGGGAAAAATATGTTGGGAAAAGGTAGAGAAATCATATTGTTTCCCTTCTGTAAATGTCTTATCTTTTTCACCACCCAATTCTTAATTAATCCCAAGCAACAACCACTTTATTTCACATCACCTTATAAATAAAATACCAACCTTACTCAAAGTCTTAACAAAGACACTACACTAGAACCACCTGCTCAACTTATCAGCCTTCTCTACACTTTCAAGAAACCAAAAGAAGCTTAATGATCAGAGAAATGACTTCAAAAACTTGTCTCATCTTCTTCTTCTCTTCTCTAATCTTCACAAACTTCGCCTTAGCGCAAGACCGTGCTCCTCACGGCTTAGCTTATGAGACTCCAGTTGCATTTTCACCTTCTGCATTTGACTTCTTTCACGCACAACCACAAAACCCGGATCCTACTTTAGACCCTTGCGCGGAGTCCGGGTGCTCGCCTCTTCCCGTGGCTGCAAAGGTCCAAGGAGCTTCTGCAAAAGCAGTGGAAAGTGAGCTAGCATCAGTGTCAACTGGTACTAGAACCGGAGTAGAAGCTGGTGGTGTGGTTGGGATTATCTTTGGGCTTGCATTTGCCGTGATGATGTGAACCATGATAGAGCATATAGCTAGAGTTTGAGTTGTAATGTGTGCTTTTACTTCCCTTTACTAGAAGTTTGTATCTAAATCTTCATCTGCAGTGGTTAATAGCAGAGTATTTCTACTGTTTACCGTCAGGGCCGTGTTTGAAGGGTTAAATTTGAGGCTTTAGCCTCATATACTCCCAACATATATAAAACTTTTGGACACCCACTTTAGTTAAAGTTTGGTTTAGTGTATTGATGAAAGTGTGTAATTTTAGAGTCTGTCACCGGTTTGAATCCGCTTTAGAAAGAGAGTTACATTGGTCACAAAATATCATGTACAAGAGTTTGGTTAGAGAAAAAGGGAAAATCATTATGTCTTAGACTTTTTAAATTACTATTCTTGATATTTTGTATCGTTTTGAAACTATATCAAATTTTTATTTTTATAAACTATATATGAATTGAGAAGGCCATATATCATTTTAGCATACGTTTCGATATGTGATTGTAGACATACATTTTTTAAAGCATAAACATCATGAATATTATAAAAAGTTTTCATTTTAACAAATCAGTGAAAAAATGAGTATTTTTTTTTTTTGGTAGGATGAAAAAAATGAGTATCATCATCACTAATGATTTCTCAAAAAAGTGTTTTTAATCACAATATTCTCTATATGTTTATTATAATGATGATTAATGTAATAAAAACAAATTTTAAAAACTCAAAAATCTTTAACATACTAGACCGCTCTCTCGCCACACTTGTAAGTGTCGCCGCTCGACATCGTCCCTCTGTTACACGGTTTGGACCAAACACAGGCCCAATAGAAAATGATGAGAAGGTAATGTGAAGAGTGACACGTGATCGATGTGTGTTCCCACGTGCAGGCTCACCATTCAGCCGCCTGTCACGTGTCCTTCTTTCAATCTCCACCGCTCCCGCTTTTAAGGTACACTCTCACTTTCTTCTAAACGAAGTAAGTAGTGTCTCGTCGGAATCTGATGGAGGAGAAGAAGAAGAAAGGCAATGATGAATCATCGAAGCCGCCGTTAATGGCCTTGAACCATGTCTCAAGGCTTTGCAAAGACGTTAAAAAGTCTTTGGAGTTCTACACAAAGGTCTTAGGGTTCGTGGAGATAGAACGTCCTGCTTCGTTCGACTTCAACGGTGCGTGGCTTTTCAACTACGGCGTTGGGATTCACTTGGTGCAAGCCAAGGATGAAGACAAGTTGCCTTCTGACACGGACCATTTGGATCCAATGGACAATCACATCTCTTTCCAGTGTGAAGACATGGAAGCTTTAGAAAAGAGGCTCAAGGAAGTGAATGTTAAGTACATCAAGAGGACGGTTGGTGACAAGGAAGACGCGGCCATCGACCAGCTCTTCTTTAATGATCCTGATGGCTTTATGGTTGAGATCTGTAACTGCGAGAATCTCGAGCTTGTCCCGCGCCATTCAGCTGATGCCATACGCCTCCCGGAAGACCGACATGCACCTCCTGTTGCTCTCCGTGACTCCTCCGACCGTAGGCAGCTGCAGCCAAATTCTTAATACTATTTTAAGTGTTTTTTTCGTCTCTACTTAGTCCTGTGTTATGCTAAGCTATAGGCAGTCTATTAATTTGTGTTTGGTTGAGACACCAACCATTAGTGTATGGCTGGCAATTTTGGTTTGTGTTTGAATTCGGTTTGGTTCGGTTTTAATAAGACTTCGACTGAACTCAAACCGAAGTTATTTCACTTTGGTTTATGCTTTAGTTAGTTTAGTTCAATTTGGCTTGAGGTCGGTTTGTTATGTACTTTGGTAAGGTTTGTTTGAGTTTGTTACCAAAAACGTGAACAAAATCTCATGTTTTTTCCAGAACATTGTTTAAATAATATTTACTTTGGTTTGAGTTTCATGGTGTGGATTTGGAGTAAGCTGGAAATATCAAAATATAAATAGATCGATACTGTTATAAAAAAAGATACTGTTAAACAATCAACTTATGCTATTAAAATGGGAACTGGTTCCACTTCAGCTTGGTTTTGGTTCGGTTTATTTAAACTTTGGTTTGTTCAGATAACCTTATGGGCATTGCAGCGATTTTTGGACTTTAAAGCTACGAAACTTTGTATTACACCAGTCTGTTCTCAACATGCATAGACAAAAAAATGTGAGAGTGATCACCTGAACAACTAAAATGTAGTCAGAAGAAGTGATATTTGAACAGACTAAAAAATGTGAGAGTGATCATCTGAACAACTAAATGTAGTCAGAAGAAGTGATATTTGCTACATGTTTTGTACATGTTACTTATCTTATCTCGTATCTGTTGGAGATGGACTGCGTATTTTCATCTTGGACTGGTCCGAACTAATTTAAGCAGTCGACAAGACCCATTAAAATCTACGAAATTCGGCTCATGAAGTTAGGAAGCTCAATCCAAAACGTTATCGTCAACTCAAAACGATAAGATGAAATCTGATAGAAAAGGAAGAAAATCCATAGAAATCAAAGAAAAATATAAGATAAGATCGACGCAAACCGACCAAAAATCCGTATAAATAAAGGACACTCCATGATAGAGGAGAATCGAAAAATTAACTAAAATCTTTTAATTTCTTTTATAGTTCGATATTTCGACGATCTAACTTTCTCTTTTTATAATCTTCGATCTCCAAATTCTAATGGTTAGATAAGGAGAGACATGAGGTGACAAAAAAAAAAAAAAAGATAAGGAGAGACATGTTGCTCATTTGCTTATGATTTATTTTGCTTTATGTTTTCAAGGTTTATGAAAATTGAGTTTCCAAACATATGGTTTTGTGGTTTTGTTCTTTTCATGACCAGCTCAAAAATGCAAGATATGAGTTTGAGAGGACCACTCTTTAATTCTAAATTTAATAATATGGAATCTCGATGAATTTTATTAATGATTTCGAAAAAGAGAACCCCTTTTGTTTTTTGGTTTGAAGGACTCACCTTCAATTGATTTTCTTGCTTAGTTTTTGAAAATTTTCGAGATAAGCGGATCAAGATTATTAAATTATGGCTAATGTTTTAAAAAACCGTAGACTTTTTATCCTTTCTTGTTCCCTATAAATAAATTGTCTTTTAGTTTTCTTTCTCTTCTTTATGAAATCTAGGTGATTATTACGATTTGCTTACATAACTTTTAAATTTATTGAGTGAAAAACATTTTTGTTGAGTTCTATGTCTCATAAATATGACTATCTTGGTTGAGGGTTTTTGTGCACGTTCATGTCGTAAACCAGTTTATATTTCAAACGATTATGATTAAGATGGCTTTTGTTCTAAAACTTGATTAAACTACTGAACAAGTTGAATGGATAGTCGGAAGTGAAACATTGATCTCAATTTAATTGTGCAGGACATTTATTTAAGTAAATGTTCCGTATCAATCAAATGAGACAAACCACTTTCATTTTCGACTGTCCGTTAATTCAACTCTTTCAATGGTCTGATCATGTTATAGAATAAAGTCATCCTTCATCGGAATCAATGAAGTATATAATGCTTTACTACCTGAGCGGTCACGAAGCCTCTCCACCACTTAGCCATACGTATCAGCAATAGATCACTACAAAATATTTCCAGGCAATAAATTTTAAAACTTTATAGACAAATGATAATAATCACCTAGATTTAAGAGTGATTAAATACTTCTTTTTTTCTTCCAAATCATTAACCACAATTTGAATAAATTAAAGTTTTAAAAGGTTAACAAATACCTACACAACAAACATAAATTTGAGATCTTAAATCAGTGTATATCAAAATTTCTAAAATTCTTTAGTAGTCTCAGTTACACCGACGGTTTCTAGCTAATATTAGCTTGTTAATTAACATAAGATTTCAAAATAGAGAATCAAAGTAAATATCAATTTTGTGCAATCAAAAATTTAGTTATTTCTCTATGCTGTCTTCTTCTTTTTCCTCATTTTATCTATAAACTGCTCTTTTGACCTCTTTCAACCACAACCAGAAACCCCGGATGCCAATTTAGACCCTTTTGCTGAATCTCGCTGCTTACCTCTCCCTGTGGCTGCAAAAGGTTCACTAAGCTTCTGCACAAGCACCCCAAAGTGAGCTAGGATCAACACTAAGTGGTCCTAGAAGCGGAATAGAAGCTGGTGGTGCGGTCAGGATCATCTTAGAACTTGCATTTGCCGTTCTGATGTGAACCATCCCAATTTCATTCGGCCTGGTGTTTAAGATTGATACATGATCGAGCACATATATAAATTTCCATCTGCAGTACTTAATAGCAGAGTATTGACAGTTTACCGTATAATCAGATACCGATCACCTGCCAATAACAAATCAAATCTGACATAATATAACATGGTGGGACGTCACAGCATCTCAATCATTAAGCCAAAAGGACAATAAGCTTTGTTAACGTATTCAGTAAACCACAACAATTCTCTGCTCAAAGAAAAGTAGACAAAACAAGAATAGTGCTGTATTCAGATCAACCGAGAGTGTCTACATCTCAAACTCGTAGTATCGAGAAAAGAACAACAATCGAATTCACAACTCTTGTTGAAGTTTCACATTTTCAGCAAAGAACTTATCCATCTCTACCATTTACGCGAACTAAGATATTCAATTGCAGGTTCAAAAGTCTGGTCCACAGCTTTGTTCCACAGAGACGCAAATTCCATACGATATTTCTTCCCGAATATGCGATCTCTCACCTGGAAACAATGAATCCCAAAGTTCAACTCAAAGCTACTGAACCGATAATCTCTAAACAGTAACCATAAGTTCATCTAAGAACCATACATACTCATCAACTAGTCTATTTCAAAGGCAAAATCTGAAGCTTATTGCTCTATGTATCAAATTGTCTATGTAGAGAATCAAGCCTTAAGAACTTGTGTTGTCCATTTTCTAAATTGGATTGCTAAAACTTAGGAACCGAGATTCTCATCAATTCAAGTTTAAATTGAACGCAATCCAGAAATTGAACGATATTTAGGGATTTGTAACGTTTGCGATAAATAGAGAAAAAAGTAAGCAATAACCTGAGATTGATCAACGGATTGAGATTTACGATCGGCAACAGATTCATGGATGAGTTTTCGCTGCTCAAGAATGACGAATCCCGTCAAGGCGCTACCAAGAGTGAAACCAAGAAGACGTTCCTGTACAAGAATCGTCAAAACAACGAATAGAACAAATCAATTTCTGAATGTAAATCTGGAAGATTAAGATTAAGAGGTAAACCTGAGCGAGAATGCTGATCATGGTGAAACTCTCTAATCGCAGTTCGATTTTGCTGGGATTAGGAAAGGGTTCTTCTGTTTTCTCAGGAAAATTCAGAAAATGAGGAAGACGACGATGTACGAGATAAACTGGGCCAATTATGGGCCTTAGCCCATAACTATAACATAATGTTCATGACTATAGTTACAAACTATACGCAAAACATTTGTTCGGGTTGCTATCATGACTTCTTGATAGAGACAAAAAAATAATGTATTAAAAAAAGTTACATCTAAAAGTGTTATAAATAGAAAAAAAAATATAAAAAAGACATGCATCCAAGTTTGAAATTGTGAATCAGAGCTTAATGCGTTAGACATGGGTGGATCAAACCAAATAAAATAACACTATAACATATTTGTTTAACTGTATAATTTAACAGAAACATGTATTGAGATGTTTTGATTCAGCTTCTTCCATATTCATTTTCATCCTCCCTTGTTCTTCGTTACGAGAGAAGAGAGTCCTCGATTGTTATCTTGATTCAATCCACATTGAATCGAAGCTACATATCAAATCACAATGGCGAAAAAGCTCTGTTTCATTGTTATGCTAGCAATGTGTTTCATAATTGTTGAATTCACGCACGCTAATGAGGAATCTTCGGCACCGGCTGTCTCGCCGGGACGTGAATCTTTAACGGATTCTCAGCCACCGTCTTCATCACCCGAAGCGGATTCTCCTCTGCCACCGGCTTCATCACCAGAAGCGGATTCTCCTCAACCACCAGCTTCATCACCGGAACCTGAGTCCCTAGCGGATTCACCACCACCTGCTCCTCAACCGGAATCTCCTTCGTCTCCATCACCATCTCCATCTACATCTCCATCTCCATCATCTTCTGGACCAGCACCTGTTCCTGCTCCTGCTCCGTCTGACGATGATGATGATGATGATTCAGAGACAGAGACGGAGTATTTCCCTTCTCCGACACCAGCTCCTGCCCCGGAATTGGGGATGCCAGACGACATCAAAGCAAGCGAAGATAACGGCGATGAATTCGAGGACGAAAGCGGTGAAGATAGCGGAATGAGTGGAGTCAAGAAAGCCGTAATCGCCATTGGAGCTATAATAGGAGTTGGAACTATTGTAATCGGAGCACTTATTTACAAGAAACGAAAAGATAACATGACCAGAGCTCGTTACACTTACTTTACTGAAGGAGAGTTTCTTTAAACTGCCCAATTTTTTGTAATTTAAAACTTGTTTCACTTATCAAAATTGGAAAACATATATAATCCTTAAATTGTGTTTATGCAAAACAAAAATAGTTGTTTGTTGCTTGTTGTTTTTGGTGCTACAACATTCTCTTAAAGAGTTTATTACTTATTCTTACCTCTCAAGGAGCATTACCATTTCGCAATGGTCAGTGTGGGGGAAAAGGTCAACGGCCATGGCTTTGACAGGTCTAAAAGGCTCAGAAGTTGGCATTGACTTGGCTCTACGTCGAGCCAAACCGGCAACGCCCACATTCCTGTGCCCTCTAAAATTTTTGTTTCCTCTATCCGCTTCGTCGAAAGATGGTGTGCAAAGCTCTATTGCGTTTCCCACTAACGTTTCAGGGTTGCACGAAATATACCTGCACCAGAGCAAAGATGGGAAACTCTGGTGTTAAACCGAGAGGAAACAGAGTCGAAAATAACCGAATTGCGGGAGCAAATGTTAAGAGTAAGGGACTAACACAAGCCTCTTTAACCGCGGATGGGTTCTTAGAGCTTTGATTACAGATGGATGAAGTCCAGAACGAGGTGGATCGACTATAGCAACCACGTTTTTGAACTTTGGTTTTGTAGATTTTTCAGGTTCCGTGGACAAGGAATCCTTCTGCTCATTGTCTTGAAGTGCTACTTGAGTGTTTGGAGGTAGGTTTTGATCAGCTACATGCTCTGAGTTTGACATTTCTTCTGTTGATGGAATTTGTTTGTCGAGATCATTGTTACCATTACTTGTAGATTTTGCCGGTTCTGTGGACGAGGAATCCATATGCTTATTGTCTTGAAGGTCTTCTACTCGAGTGATTGGAGGAGGTAGGATTTGATCAGCTACATGCTCTACGTTTGATATTTCTTCTGTTGAGGGAATTTGTTTGTCGAGATCATCGTTTGCATTACTTAGTGGCTTAGCTTCTTCCATTTGAGACGCATCTAGGTACTGTTTAAGTAGAGAGCTCATCACAGTCTCTGCCTGTACAATAAAGCCAACAAACTACCATGAAGAAAAACCCATAGAATTAAGATAATGAAACCGACTCCAAGATATGCTATTGTCAAATACATGCCTTTGCACAGATGAACTTGCAGTTGCTTATGCCATTGATCGTTGCATTTCGTTCGGCATCTGCTACAGCCGAAGCGTTCATTTCTATGCCAATTACCTGTAAGAGCCTCAGAGGTTAGTACAGAACCCATTAAGAAAGTTGTACCCACTTATATTGCTTTTACCAAATCAACAGAAATGGTAAGGATTGATGCTAATCGTTTTTGCAAGTTCAAGTAGCAGAGTATTACCATGCCAACACGATGTGCCAGTGTAAGCCCGATTGTTCCAGTTCCACAGCATACATCGAAGAGTAAAGTATCGGGACCAAGGTCAGCCCAGTCTCCAGCAACTGAGTATAACTTTTCTGCGGTGACGGTATTAATCTGGATCAATCATTTGGAAATCAATTAAACAATTTATCAAAGGAATTTTATAATGTACTGATCGTGAAGATTCAGTTATTACCTGAAAGAATGCTGTTGGGGATATGCTGAACCGAAGGTTGTTAATATGATCATGAATCCGAGCTTCGGCCAAGACATTGGTGGTTTGCTCCTGATTTGTCCCATTATCTGACATTGGAATACGCAGTACTTGTAGTGGAGCATCGGGTGGTGCAACATTTGATATTCCTGTGTGATTCTGCACAAGAAACAATAGAGGCGTTAATAATAAAATTGGACTATAGAGCTAGGATACTATATTATACAATTACTTCACATTTTTATTAAAGAAAATGTGAGGATAAATAATCACCTGAACAACTAATACAGTCAGAGGAAGAGCTGGAGAGCTTGCTTTAGCTCCTTCAGCAAATGCTTTTGCCATTTCTTCAAACTCAGTGGCAACTTCTGCCTCATCAGAACCAGTTAAACAAACCTGAATAGTTTCAGGCGAGATAGAGAAATTAAAACAAGAAATAATAGTAGGCTGGATGAAAAACATCGACTACCATTCAAGACACAAACCTGAACAATAAGCATAACCTCCGCAATTCTTGTAATGGCATCTTCATCATTTGAAAACACGCCGGGTTTTCTCCCTTCTCGAACCTAGTAAAATTATTTTGAGCAAGGTGAAAGAAAAATTTAATTAGGTAAAGTCATGCTTGAGCTATAACATAACAGCATGTCCTGCACAATACACATACCGTCAACTGTCGCCAGAACCCACTATGGTGAAACCTATTCCAAACTTGGAGCTTTGATTTTTCTATAAACGTCTGAAAGATTGAAGCATATTGGCAAGCAATTTTAGAGACATTGGGGCAATCCACAGGCATCTCGACTGCTGTCACACCCGCGCTGGAAAAATCTAGCATTAGTTCATCCCATGACACTATGAAAACCGCAAGTTTCAAGGGAAGAAAGTAAGATATACCTGAAATTTCCGAGACTAAATCCAACAGTTGGCTTCCCCTGAACGGATAATCCAACCGAGAACTCACACTTGTTTCTGTAACCATTTGTAATCGGTGATTCTATAATGCCCTCAAGGTTGCATGAAAGACCACCTAAAGATTTAATGTATGAATTAGAAACCCCACCCAATCAAAATGGAGATCACAGGTATTCACTTTGCCAGGATGCAGTTAAAACTTCAAAGATCATATACCAACCAACAGCCAAGAAGTGTAATCCTAGAAAATAAAAAATGCATAGTTTTCTTACCTCTGTCTCTAGACGTCATGACCCATTGTGGAAGTGAATTCCCATTTGGACAAGCTTTACGCGCACTCCTCGCCTGCCAAGAATTTACATTTCCATTAAAAATCAGTCTGTTGAAATTAAAACTAACTAACACCAACGCAAACTAAACATGAGAAAGATCCTGACAAGTTTTTTCAACATTTGCGCAATAGAAGCCTTCTTTTGTTCAAGCTGGTCTGCATAAGACAAATCTGCCAAGGGAGTCACAGCTTCACGAGCACTTTTAGCCGATTTTTTTGTTTCGCTCTTCTCAAATGTACGGGGAAGAACATCAGCTATCTTCAAATTCTTGCTATTAACAGTTTTCCCATCCAAAATCTACAATATACAGTATTCAACAGATTATAAAACAATATTCTCCATCAATTCTCGAAATAAACTCAACGCACCAAACAAAACGCACCTCTAAACCTCTCTGCAATTGTTCTGCATTCTCAAATGTCACAAAACCAACTAGCATTCCTCGTCTTTTCTTCGCAAACTTATATTCAACTCCCTGCAAAATATGAATCCACCAGTCACTGAATTTACAATTTCAACACTGAAATTGACCTCCCAAGTTCTATTCAACTACACTAACATGTATACCTTAGATTCAAATTCCCAAATGTAAATCAAATTTCAGATTTAAAACTTTTACCTGTTCTCCTAAAAAGTTCTTCAATTCATTTGATTGCCATTTTCTAGGTAAATGCACCAAACATTTACTTAGAGACAAATCAACAACACTACCACCACATCCTTCATCATCATCAATTGAATCCATCATTTGCTCAGTAAACAAAACCTCGCCGTCGTCTTTCTCTTCTTTCTCAGACATCTTCAAAACCTTCGCTTTCTTTCCACGCTCAGAAGTCGGATCCCAAGTATTATCCGGTTTCATCCTAAGCTCTTCCTCACCGTGAGCGTACTTACACTCACTTCCATGGCTACACGAAGCCTCACGTCTAAAGTAAGAACAGAGACTCGTCTTCCACCACGGTGATGGAATAACCTTCGATTCGAGATTGGTCTTCTCTTTGTCGTCTTCATCATCGGCGCGTTTCCGTTTCTCCCCTACAGCTTCGATGTTATCAATTGGATTTGGATCGGACGATGGAATTGGCTCGATGGGAAGATCTTCGATTGATGATGTCTCCATTGGAATTGGCTCAGTGGGAGTGGAAGTGATATTGGACGGAGATTGGGATGTTAGGGTTTCGATGGCGGCGGAGGGAAGCTCGTCGATTGATGATGACGTCATCGGAAGTGGCGGTTGACGGTAAAGAAGCGTAGTGATAGAGTTTCAAATTGTTTCAGATTTAGACCTTAAAGGCTTAAACCCTATAGAGCTGTGATAAATAACCGAACCGGACCGATACCCGAGATAACCGAATCAAACCGACCTGATTAGTTTATTAGTTTCGGTTTGGTTTTTTATTTTTCTACACCAATTTTAGTTTCCGGTTGAGGTTTTCAAATTAGTTTCGGTTTGGCTATATTTTTATTTACATTGTTAAAGTAGAAAATTACTGACAATTAGTTAAATAACCTTTAATTCCAGCTAAATAAATTCATTTGGAGTAAGAATCTATAAATATTGGATTCGTAGACCATAAAACTATATTATTATTCATTTCATTTGCTTTATTTTCAACAATGACGTACTTAAAAAGATCATATTAAATCTGAAGATGTAAAGGAACCGGGGCACTTATGAACAAGAAGCTTCAACAGCTAAGCTTTTGACGACGCCACGACAAGGTTCTCCAAAGACTCTACTAGATACTTCAACGTTGCAACTTCTTGATCCAATACATGCCTGTCATGTGTCACACTCCAAGTATAAATAAATTGAGGAAGTGAAATGTTAGAAGAAAAAACAGAGAAAAAAACTGAGTGAAGACCTTTTGGACGAGGGAGAGAGATCGAGAGCTGTTGCAACGGCCGTTGGTGAAGCTACCGCAAGTACCTTTTGGTGTACCGAAGCTTGCAAATTTTATAGAAGATATGACTTGAGTGGAGACAGGACATTTTAAGGAAAGAACCGGACTAGTTCTGGTTTTGTGTGAGATCTTGGAGTCGGAAGTCCATGTATCCACGGGCGGTGGATGAGATTGTGACACCATTAGACACAAACTGCTTCCGGTTTGTTTTGTCGCGAATGATATTTTTGTTGGATCTCCTCCCATCTCCTCCAACAGAACAAGTGTGTTCCCGCTCGGTTTTAGCCACGAGCGAGGCACGTGATATCTGCAAAAGACAATGACTTAGAGCCTTGAGGGATTGAACACTTATCCTTCTCCTGAGAGATGTGAAGATTAGTACTTACAATGTCTGTGAAGGTTTTCCGCAGTTCTTGAGGCATTTGTTTGCGCGGTAAGATCCTCTATAGTCACATGAATCTGTGCAACCGCTGTTTCGTGCAATACTTGTTGGCCAGTACCTACCTATGCTCTGTCCGTTAACCCACGCAATGCCCTTTCCTGTACCCGTGAAGTCTATCGCTACTGGCTCGCTCCCAGAAGGAGCATCAAATGTTGTCTAAGAAACGTAAAGAGCAATGTTAGAGGATGACAAGAAAAAAACAAGAGTTTTCTCAAAATGTTTTTGGTTGGTGGATCATAATCTCACCTTGTACCAAATCAGTGGCTGCTTAGTGGGCAAAGGAGACTTTGAAACCCATTCAGAAGAATCTCCAGTTGCCAAACCTGTGTCTTCCCCTTTGAGTCCAACCTATATTAACCACAATCGTTAAAAAAGCCCGAGGTAAGAGCAGTGACTATGCAAGAGACTCTTGTGGTTGATTCAAATCGAATGGAGAACTAATGTACTGTACCTGATATGTCCATTGCTGTGAAGCCAAATCAATTGAGCTACCACCCTTAGCGCTTTTGAGTGTCACCGGACCAGTTATTCCTGCTCCAACTAAGTCAAAGAAAGCTCCATAGTTCTGGGAATACATCAGATAAACTGGTTGAGTTAATCCTGCCTAGTAAACATCTTGTGCAGTAATCTTGACGTTTTCTACTATGGAGTATCCAGTGCCATTATTCTTACACCAAATGTTTTGCAGATTAGAAACAAAGAGAACGTACCGCAAGTCCTACAGTTACACTAAGGAGATCAATTGTGTTCTTCCCGGTAACAAGAGTAATCGGGATATCCAACGAAATCTTCTGTTTGCCATTTCCACTTCCTGCAATCGCAAAATTGTGTATGCGATACGTATCATTGGTATAGTTAAGAAACTCTGTGGCAAACTTAAAAAACTGCTTGTGAAAACTCAAGAGTAATTATGTACCGGCAAGTTTTCCATTTATAAAAGCATAGACCACTTGACCAAGAGATTCAATGTGAAGAACAGCTTTAGATCCTTCATCAAGGAAAGTCTCATCGCCTTTAATATCCATCCTGTTTATCAAACACATAGAAAAGCTCTGTTAACTAACACAAGGAATAGATGGAGTAGGAATAGATGGAGTAGGAAGAGAAGTTACTGAGAAAATGGCTCAGGCCTACTCTACCTTAGTGAGTACCACAAGTAATCGCTTTTATCTGCTGTTGTGTTTATCTGTTCTAACAATCCAGGTTTCAAGAATGCATCAGTCTTGGAAATTCCAATAGGTTCTTTAATGTAACTCCATTGAGAACCTAACTCCGCAGATGAACCACCATCGGGCTTCAATGATTGACGGGCAAATGCGGTAGACTCAGTTGCGGAATTTATCTAGATATGCAGATTAGGAATCCAAATTAGTAAAGTTGTTCCAATGGGCAATATGATAAGTGTTCGTTAGCTTAACAATTTTAAGATGCTATTGAACAGACCTTTGCTGTGTTGAAAGCTACATTTTTGCAATCCGGCAAGATGCTTACGGACCATGCAGGCAAGTTATACGATTTTCCATTGAAAGTCACAGTTGCATCAGATTTTGTGCCAATATTTGCAAGAAAAGCAGCACATGATCCAGATGATGTTTTATATACAGCAGCCTGTGAACACAAATTAGTACATATTTAGAATTCCCATTTTTTTCTGGTTAAAATCAAAGCATATTCACTAGGAGAGTGACATGAAGTTGTAAGATACCTCCAAATTTGAACCCAAAGAAGAAATTGTTGGATCTGTGGCAATCAATGCATCTTCACAAAGCTTGATAGCCTTATGTAGATCTCGCAAATGTCCCCATTTTGGCTGTCTAAGAAGTCCTGCAACAAAGCAAAATCACATATCTTCAGTAAGTCATAGACAACTACAAACCAAAGAGGAGAACAAAGACATCTAGTTGTAGAAACCGTACCATACTCATCAATTGGAGCATCATAGTCGTAACTAGTAGAGATCAAGGGTCCTCCACTTGTTCTCTCAAAGTTCGTTCCACCATGATACTGAACAAGACAAGACCAAAACAACTTAGCTAACCATTTTGCTCAAATTGCAGAGTAATGACTAGCTAAAACAATAGGCTTCTTGTGTTTATTACCATGTAATAGTTCTGGAAAGTTCCACCTCGTTGGTAAAACCGTGCGACTGCAAATGCAAGATCTTGAACTGGCCTGTAAGGGGAAGGATCTCCAAAACCAAGGAACCTGGTCGTCCAGATATACAAGAAAGTGAATCAAATGCAAATAAGTAAGGTAAGAAAAATCAAGAGACTCACCATCCACTCCAGTTCTCTGTCCACATCTTGGGTTTATTGTTTGAGTTAGGAGTAAACTGGTCACAGTAGAAACCATTGCATGTGTTGATCTACCAAGAAAAGCAAACAAAGAGGACGAATGTCTCAATCAATATAAGACTAACTACCACAAACTTGACCCACACTACCCCATACAAGAACTTGCTACTATATTGGATTAAGACATAAGTAGTTGGAATCTTAGAAACTCACCATGGGATCAGGTGCATCTGCTTGCTGACACATGTTCCATGGTACACCAGTATCTAGTGAAAGAGCCATAGAAGCAGACCACTTGATATAACTTTTGGCCGCGGCACCATACGCTGAATCAATATTCCCGTATTCATTCTCAATCTAACATCCAAATCATGTAACTTGTTACAACAACAGTACCATAAACAAAATTTTCAACTAGTTCTCAGAAAATAACCTGCGAGAGAATGATTGGGCCTCCTTGTGATGCATAAAGCTTTTCTTGCTTCATTAAATCAACAATCTTAGTGGTAAATTTCTGCATTTCAGCCTACAAACACAAACAAAACCAAACCATCTTAAAATTTTTACATTTACAACATAAGAAACAAAATAAAGAACACATTACCTAACCATACCTTAAACGGCTCATTATCAGTTCGAAATTTAATTCCAGGAACAAAATGCAACCACACTGGGAAACCACTGTTCCACCAAAATAAAAAATAAAAAAAAAATCAGTCCAGATTTTAATAAAAATCGCTAAATTAATCAAAAAAAAAAACCAATTTACCCATAATTCCATTCGGCACAGACATAAGGACCGATTCGTAGATGAACATAGAGACCAGCCTTAGCAGCTAACTTCACAAATTTGACTAAATCATATCTTCCTTCAAAATTATACTGCAAAAAAAAATTCCAAAAATAATCAGAGAAAACCCCAAAAAAAAAAAAACCAAAAATCAACCAAAATAAAAAAACCGAACCGACCTTGTTCTTCTCAGGCTCGTGACCACTCCAAAACACGTACGTCTCTATAACGTCCAAGCCACCGTCTTTAGATTTCTGTATAAGGTCAGGCCACATCTACACCAATAAAAAAAAAAAAAAAAAAAAAAGTTTGTTATCCAGCCTGTCACAAATATATACATACATACACATACGTATACAGTGTAGTACCTCAGGAGTACTTCTAGGATAATGAATGGAGCCAGAGATCAGAATCTTCCGTTTCCCGTCGATTACTAAAGCACGGTGGTCGTACGTCACATTCGCCGCCGTCGCCGCCACAGCTAACTGTAGAATCAGTAGTAAAATCATCTCCATCTTCTTTCCTCTAACCATTTTGCTTCGATCGATGTTGAATTGATTCGTTGTTGCTGTTTTTGAAAAATCTATTTATAATAATAAACACGAATTGGCTTGACGATACAGATAAGCATCGTTTTGCTTTTTTTGCTTCAGTTGTTGCTTCGCCGCTTTGTGTTACTGCAATGTTTGGATTTGATGATTTACTGCAATTTTTTTTTATTTTGCTCAGGCGTATACGCATTGCAATTGCTTCATCGTCTTCGTCATCTTCATCTTCTGGGATTTAAGAATAATGGCGGGGAAGGAGAAGAAGATTAACGAAAAGGATTAGTAGTGTTAATTAATAATTAGTGTTTTTAATTAGAGTGACGAAGACGCGGGTATAGATAGTAGCCGAGAGAAGAAGCAAGTTATAAAGGGAGATGAAGAGGGTGGGAGGAGGAATCAAGTGTTTCTCAACGTTATCTGTTACGGTGGACCTAAATGATTTATTAGTTTGACAGAAGGAGACACGTGGTCGTTTTAATGGGAAGAAGTTGATGGGACGAAGACAATGGTAAAATTGTAACTACGACTTACGAAGTTCGACATATTGTTTTGCTTTCATTTCGAAACCATAATAAATAGGCTAATTGGACCATCATCGGACCACTCACATCCGTTGATTTCAAAGAAATAAATTTTTATGATATTTGATAATTAACGATAAGAGTGTGAACGGGAAAAGAGCCATTTCATATCCGTATTTTTCCAAAATGCGAATTCATACATGTACAAGTTTGTAGTGCTAATTCATACTTATACTCTATTAAAATTGAAATTTCATACACTTACAAAATCGAGCCAAATTCGGAGTCAACGTTAACGGTTCTAAATGATGTGGCATTAACGACGTCGTTTTGATTTTTTTGTTTCAAAAAAAATATTTAAAATCCTGTCCCATACGACTTGAACCCGCAACCTCTTAGACAATTAACTTAAGCCTTTACCAGTTGATCCCACGACAATTCTCAACAAAACATGTAACTTAAATAATTATAACCTTTTAAGATATTTTTTCCTGGATTAAATCAAACGTTGCGTTTTGAATTGGAGGAAAAAAAGATTTCTAGGGTTCGCGATTTGCTAATCTCATTGTCGATTTTATTTTGTTGTTCTTCTTCTTCTTCTCTGAAATCAACAAATTGAGAACGAAGAGAGACGAATTGAGAGTGACGAATAGAGAATAGAGAGCAACAAAGATCAACGAAAATGATATAAGTGGAGAAAATGATGCGGGTTCAAGTCGTATGGGACGAGATTTTTAATGTTTTTTTTTTAAACGAAAAAAATCAAAACGACGTCGTTAATGCCACATCATTTAGAACCGTTAACGTTGACTTCGAATTTGGCTCGATTTTGTAAGTAAATGTATGAAATTTCAATTTAATAGAGTATATGTATGAATTAGCACTACAAACTTGTACAGGTATGAATTCGCACTTTGGGAAAGGTACGGGTATGAAATGACCCTTTTTCGGAGGCTGAGTCAGCAACCGTAACGGTTGACTTAGAACCGTTAACGTTGACTCCGAATTTGGCTCGATTTTGTAAGTACAGGTATGAAATTTTAATTTTAATAGAGTATAGGTATGAATTAGCACTACAAACTTGTACATGTATGAATTCGCACTTTGGAAAAAGTACGGATATGAAATGGCCCTTTTCCCGAGTGTGAACACAAGATTTAGAGTAAATTTTGCAAATGTTGTAAGTTTGATTATTGTATAATGTACATAACTTCAACCATCCTTAAATTCCAACAACCACCAGTATAAATGATCGAACATATTGTTGACAAAAAAAAAAATGATTGAACATATAATAGTTCTTTTTTCTTTTGTGTGTTAAAAGATATAATACGTAGTTTCTACAGATTTCTAATTTATGTGAGTCCACTAGAAACGAAATGTATACTCGAATTATAAGTGTTATGTTTTTAAGATTAGTTAAAAAAAAAAGTACCAATATGACCATTAATTTAACCTTTAACTATATAAAAAAAGTTCCAAACAAAAACTATATATATCAAAAACATCTTTAAATTTTATTGAAATGACAAATTTCATGATTATTAATTGAATAAAACACGTACCAAGCAAAGACAGAATAAAAAAAAATAGACAGGAGATATTGACAACGAAGCCAATCCCATGAAATCGAAGACTTATAACGCATATGTATTGAATGGATAAACACACTCACATATATTTATATCTATTATTCAATGTTAGTTATAATCAAGATCATGAACCAAAATTACAACAAACTAACATAAATTATAGGCTTAGTGCGTTTGTGTGTGGCGTTACGGGTGACGATGTCACCTTACCATCACATAAATGTTTGTTCTTTTTTTGTTAAAGATTTAAATGTTTGTTCCAACGACTTAAAATGGAATGTGGTACACTGCGTCATAATAACTTAGATACACGACATCACCCACTATAACCTGCTTTCTCTTTTAAAAAAAAAAAGTAAATTATTTCATCGAAAAAAAAACTTTCAATGCACGTCAAAAATTGAAAAAGTAAAAAAAAAAAAAAGATCGACTTCGACTAAAAGTTTCAACACACGTCAAAAATAGAAAAAGACTTCTAAGTTTCAACACGTTAATAATGATCTGTCGGTGCTTATACTATTTGTCGTTTTTATATTCTTTTGGTTAATAATGTAAATGTTGGTGTCTAATTATGAGTAGGTTTTATTTATATATTCAGAAAATAATATTTTCTTAACTTTTTAATATGAGAAACAAAGAATGTGACATGAACAGTCAAAAGAGCATTTTATAGATAAAATGAGGAAAAAGAAGAAGACAACATAGAGAAATAACAAATTTTATGTGGCACAAAGTTGATATTTACTTCGATTCTCTATTATAAAATTTTATGTTTTAAAACATAATTATTATGGTTAACGTGCTAGACATGGCTACGTGTAACCAATATATACTTTACTTGGTTGACTCCGATGAAAATGATTGTTTCATTTGATTGAGCAGAACATTAATTTACTTCCAACACTATGCTTCAATTTGTTCAGTAGTTTGATCATGTTCTAGAAAAAATCCATCTTCATCGGAATCATTTGAAATATAAACTGGTTACGACATGATCGTACACATAGCCACTCAAGCAAAATAGACATAAATATCAGCTAATAGAACTCCACAAAAATGTTTCCACTCGATAAATTTTAAAGTTTGCAAACAAATTAAATAATAATAATCATCCAGATTTAAGAATGGAAATGAACAAAACTAAAAGTCAATTTAAAAGAAAAACATCAAATACAATACAAGCAAGGATAAATAAATAATTAAAATAAAATAAAATAAAAAATAAAAAAAGGATAAAAAACATAAGTTTTTTCAAATCATTAGCCATAATTTGAGATAATTTAGGTTTAAAACGCAAACTATAAGAGATAAGAGGAAACATGTGATTAGGGACTAATGTATCATTGCATATTCTCTAGTCATATGTTTCCTTATATCTCTTATATGCACCACAAACAAAAGTTTTTGAGTCGGTCATGAGAAGAACAAAACCCCAAAACCATATATTTGTAAACTCAATTTTGATAAAAACCTTGAAAACATGAAGCAAAACAAATCATTAGCAAATGAGCACCACACAACGCTCTTTATCTAACCATTAGAATTCGGAGATAGATAGATGATTAAATAGAGAGAAAGTTAGATCGTCGAGATGACGAATTAACAAAGAAAATTAAAAGTTTTTAGGTATTATTTCTCTAATTTTTTTATTCTCTTCTATCATGAGGTGTTTCTCTATTTATATGGATTCTTAGTCGGTTTGTATGGGCAACTTCGTAAACTTCAATGGGCATGATCAACTGCCTAAATATGACTAATCTTAGTTCAGATCAAATCAAGATAAAAGTGCATAGCCCATCTCCAACAACAAATACGGGATAAAATAACATGTACAAAACATGTAGCAAAGGATCCCTCTATAGTCCTAAAAATTTACCCTAAGTTATTAAAAAAAAACATGTAGCAAATATTTTTGCCCACTACTAATAGAAGTGTTATTATTAAACAAAATCACTAGGATTTATGAACAAGATAGAATTGTTATGAAAGCGAAGAATATAAAAAGATGGTATAAATGGAGTGTTGGGGATAGTTGTCGTTGTCCCAACTAATATAGCCAACAACATGTGACGCGTGTTTCCATGAATCGTCCGTGTTAGCCTAGCGACCTCAATGCTCTCAATCTCATCATTTAGAGGTCGCTCACCTATTTCCATTATTTTACTCTTTTATTCAATTTTCTATGTTTTGTTTGTTTATTATTCTTTTATACCATGTCAATCGTATGCAAATTATCTACCTAATCCAAGATCATTGAAGTGATCATATAAGTTATGTGAGGTTTGAATTCATATATATATTTCGAATATGCTGTAAAGAAATTGTTGATTTTTGTGTAAATTTTATACCTTTTGCATGTGTATATTTTTTAGTCTCTTGGATCATTTTACACAACATATATATACTTTTGATTTTGGGCTTGTGCACCTTTATATAAGAGAGGTATCACATCACATGTCATGTTCACAAAGTCGTTATTGTTTACTTTTCTAGATGAAAGCCTGATTTTTCATCCACATTAATTTTCAAATTGTATAATTTTGGGTCCAGCCAAAGGATATTTATGAAAAATTTGGAAAATATTAAGATTTCTATGCTATAAAAAAACATTTTCTGCAATGTAACCAAAGATTATAAGCTAGTAATATTATTGCAACATCACTCGAGTTCAAATCCGCATATTACATATTGACAAAATAAATATTTGGTTCTCATGCAACACAATGAGGGTTTGGTTTACATCCAATAAACTAAAGTTGAACACCAATGTAAGATCAAAAAGATTAATTTCTTAGTTTTATTTTGACCAGACCTATAAACTAAAGTTTCTAAAGATCCAATTCGTTATCAGTTTTCAGTTTCAGACAACTCTTCCTTTGCAGAAGAAGAAGAACCATTATCTAATTCACAGAGCTCTTCATCTTCATCTTCGGATTTGACATCGGTGTCCGAACAACTCAGATAAAGCTCATTCTCATGGTGATGACGTGATTCCGATGGAGAATCATCCAAGATCGAAAGAGGACTTCTGTTATTCGGGTCATCGTAAAGAGCAACATGCCTGCAGTATAGTTCAAGTTCCTTCTCTGTAATTGCTATGAAATGTTTCACTGATTCAAGAGATTGTTCGTACTTGGATCTTTCATATGCCTGCAAAAGAAACAAGACCATGTTAGGAACTAACAAACAAAACATACCCCTAATCATAGACTTCAGAGTGATAATGTAAGATGTCTCAAAACAAATACTAAGTTGAGGACTTACCCTTTTCTTCGATAATGTATCGATTGGAGACATAACTTGTGGCTGCACATAATCCTTCCCTCTATAGAATATGATTGTATCATCGCCGATTATGTTAACAGGCACACCACCACTCAGTTTAGCAAGCTCCTCCGCATATTGTTGCACTAGGCCTGGCTTACTATTATTGCAGATAACCTTAACAGTTTCATGTTTCTTCCAATGTAGATGCATGTTTAGAATAACACCACCAAATACCCCTCTTCTCCCAATCGGTACGTAATTAGATCTTTTCTGACCCATTTTCTTCAAATAGAAACGTTCTTCCCCGGTAATCTCATGAGGTCGAACCTCAGGTCCTTGTACTTTCGCAACTTCATACCGTTTGAGTTTCTCGATCAGCAATGCTTCTTTGATCTTGGCCTGATAATACAAGGATCACCACATCAAATGAAGCTTTCAATTCATCAAAATTCTATTGAATTAGACTCTCACAGACCTTTTCAAGCTTATGCGTTAATCTTTCCGCTACATTAGCAAACTTCTTCTTCTTCCCTTTAACAGTAAGTCGCCGCGGATCTTTCCTATTAGCTGCATTCCTTTCCTCTCTTTCTTTCTTCCGTTTCAACTTCAACCGCTTTTTCGTCAACCACTTATACTTCTTGGGAGGATCAAGTTCCCGAGTTTCGAACTTCGGTTTCCCTTCTGATATCACAAGATTCACCGTACCATGACTGAAATTTCTACATATCGGTCTTGAGATAGTTCTTGTTAAAATATATGTCGATGTCGAATCATAAAACTCGTGGCTTTGAGGAACCAACCTATTGGAGAAAATTTGTCAACAAGATAACCACATTTTGGGACATAACATACTAAACTATGTTGTATAATCTCAGAGATACGAACCTGGAAGAATCTAGAAGTTGATATGAAGTTCTAAGTAGAGATGAAGCTTTTCGAAACCCACGAGCAAAAGCAATTGCCATAATTTAGCTAAGTCGTCTCAAGAATCAAGCTTTCCATACAGTCTGCTGCATAATCCAACAATTTAGCCAAAAGTATCCAAATTGAGAATATATTCTAGCCAAATTCACTAAGAAGCATTTCATCGAACAAGTGGTGAACAAACTACGAAATAAACAAAATTTACTACAAAGATACTTTGAGAATTGGATACACGAAGATATTTAAATACATCGAAATCTATATCGAAGATAAAGAATGAAGAATTGAATATCAAATCTTTACCTGAGAAAGCTCATGGAGCTGGGTTGAGAGAGCTTCGCCGGAGGTGGTTGGTGATGGCTCGGCGAGAGAGTCAGAGAACAGAGAGGAGGTTTCTTATTGGGCCTGGGTAATTAAGAAGCCCATTCTGTGGACTAGATCATTGATTCTTTAAATAATTTATGGGCTTTAGAGATGAAGTTGCCACAATGTGTGTGTTTTGGTTAGTGACCATAACACCCATATTGAAAGGCCATATTTTCAAAGTTATTCAATCTTTATTTTTTCAAGTTTTCTATAGATAGGGCCCGATCCATAGACAATTCCTACTACGCAGAATAACGCGATTTAGAATAACACGATTTAGTGGAATCGAACTCCGGTGGGAAACCACTCGACATAAACACTTACTTTTTATATATTTTAGATTTTTGTAAAACAAAATCCATTCATCACCATTCACCAATGATTTTGCACATAAAAGCAGAACAACCACAAATCACATGAAACCGGTTTAAAAGCCAAAAACCGTAGAACAGAGCAACAAGATTTTCGAAAACAGAGGGGCCAACTACACACAAATGCAATCATCTTCTTCTTATGAAAGACAACTCTTACCCAAAAAGGTCCACCTTGAACTATTACGAAATGTGTCAAACTATGGAAACTATAATTGTCGAATTCAAAGAATGGACTGAAACATAAACATGTTTAGTGATCATCTTTATTCCTGTTATTTCAAAGAAACAAAAGCATACATCCATACATACTCATAGTTAACTACATACATAGCATTCAAAAAGTAAACCTTTGCACATTCCTCAAAATCACGCGATCGAAATGTTTCACCAGACTTGCGGAGGAGCTGCCGTCTGCCGATGCAGTGGGCAGGATAACGGCTTCTTTCTGAGCGTTAATGAACCGCCTCATCGTCTGCTCGTCGACTCCAAAAGCCTTGGATAATGTCGTCACGTTTAGAGTCTTGAGTAGCGAGTTCGATCCGACCAAAAACTGAGGCCGATTCTTGTGAGCCGATGTGGTGAACCCAACAAACTCGAATGGCGCGGTCCGGGATGCGATCTGGCAAAAGGCGAAGTAGCGAGGGATCCAAAAGACATCGCCTACCGAGACTTTTGCGTTCATAGCGGAAGTTCCGTTCGGAAGTACAACTTGGATCTCTCCAGAACCGGCCAAAACGATGCCATATTCGGTAGCTGTTGGGTTCATATGTGGAGCCATCATTGATCCCTGTAAAATGTTTGAATCTCAAACCGTTATATATATAAGATTTAGAATTGGTTTTGTCTGAACCAAACCAATCTTTTGACCGGGTAGACTCAAAACTGGTTTATCTAAACTAAACCAATAATTCCTACCCGGTCTAGTTATCCAAGAATTACAAAACGATCTGTTTGAAACCAACAAATTCTTTAGTATTAATGATATTTTATCAATATATCTTTTGGTTCCCAAAGACAGAAAATTTGTTAGATGTTGCTAGTATGTACTATTAATCTAATCTTAGTGTAGTAATCAACTAAGAGATATGCATCATACCGCGGTAAGATTTACGAGATAAACACCGATCCCGGAGTGTTTGAGAGGCTCGTAATCATCATGATCAAGAGCTGTACTCCATCCATAGTCATTTTTGAAACCACGTTTCTTATCATAAATATTGTATGGGTCCTCGCATTCGGAAGATCCTGAACCTCTATTATTTTCTTCTGCTAGATCCAAAATCGATCTTATAATATTCCTCCAAGACCACCCTGAACTGTATTGTTGGTCTTGAGGGGATCCTTGTTTCATCTCCAAGAGTTTCTTGAGATGCTTATGTTTCTCTTCCCCTCTTAACCCCACAAATTGGGACCATATCGTCGGTTGTTGCCCTTTCCTGACGTGTACAATCGGGCCACGGAATTCACTCCTCATTATTTGTTGCAGCTCTGGTCGAGAAACCTAAAAGTATAAGACTGATATGAGATTGAGATTGAAAGGAATAGCCCTAACTAAATACCAATATGGGAGTTTCAATGACCAATTTCTACATTCCTTAAAAAAATAAATATGTTCTTAAATCAGTGTTGAAAAAATATAGTTTGTACCGTTCATTAGAACATTGTGCACTGCTTAATAATCTATTAAAAAAAAACCATAATTTTATAGGAATATAATTAAATTTCTCAAATTTTTCTATAAAATTAGACAAAATTCTGCTAAAATAGTATGACATTGTGCATTTGCACCTTAGACACATGCCAAGAACAGGGCCTTTGTAATTGCAAAGGTTGTTCTTTGAAAAAATAAAATTCTTATAAAACGTAGACAAACAATAAAAACATTAATATATAATTATGTAGGTTGGATGTACTTACGTTAAGTGCTGAAGTTAAAGTATCGAAATCAAAGCCAGCGAGAACAGAACCCGAACCTCCACCTATGAAGAAAGGCTACACACACAAGTAAAAAGTTAAGCCAAATGCAAAATTGTATAAAATAATATATGAGTCCTAATAAAAGTTAAACTAAGTACTTGGAAGGTTTCGAAACCGAGGCTCTGGGTTGGATCAATGCTACAAATGACATGAAGGCGTTGGCCTCGGCCTGTGTTTAGTAAATAAAAGACAGAACCAGCCGGAATCCAGTAGATGTCTCCTCCTTTCAATCTCTTCTCTCCGAATTCGTCTTTGCATATTACTCCAAGTGTTGCTTCACCTGCAAGAAAACACATGTTAAGAGAGAGAAAGAGAGAAAGAGAGAGTAAGACGCATGTTGAGAGAGAGAGACCTTGACGAACAAAGATGAGGAGGCTTGAGTCAAGATACTGAGGGACAAAGAGAGTCTTAGGTTCCATTGTTAGAAACCCAATGTGCATTGGCTTCTCAATGATTCTTCCTCTTGGAGATATCACAACTCTCATCTCTCCACCTTCTGATTTGATCACTTGCCTTGACTCTTTCATCAAGAACCATCCTCTTCTTCCTCCACCTCCTCCTCCTCCGCCTCCTCCTCCTCCTCCTCCTCCTCCTCCT
>OVAQ01000515.1:0-30487 GCA_900406345.1 Erysimum cheiri
ATTTTATCGAATTGTGTCAAAATTTACACTAGTCCCAACTCAGAACCAGAGAAATTTATTAATTTATAGAGGTTATTAATTTATCGAGTATTAATTTATAGAGGTTCTACTGTATTTAGATAAAAATAACATTTGATGTTTATTTAAAAAATCACAAACCAGTTCAAATGATCACCAATTCTAAATCCAATTGTTTGACTTGTTTTTATTCTTTTGAAATTATACAGTAAAAACTCTATAAATTAATAATATTGTAACCTTTAGTAATTTATAATATTTTATTAATTTACCGTGATTATTAATTTATCGATATACTAATTGAACCAAAAAATTAATTTGAGATCAAAAAAATATATTAATTTAACGGAATATTAATGAATCGAGTATCAATTTATAGTATAGGTTATACTGTAGATCGTATTTATAATATGATTTTAGTTCACATGCGCAATTGTCTAAGAATATTTAACGAATTAGTCTTTTCATGTGCAAATTGTTCTAAGCATGATATAGAGGTTGATGAAGACACATAGAAGATGGGTAATTGGCCAATATTAAAACAAAATGTACTCATATATGAAAATTTTAATATTCTAAAATTCAAATCTAAACAATTTTTTCTGAAATTATTATTTTGAAAAAAAAAAAAAAAAACAAACGGTAAGAGAATTTTTGCAATGTCTAATGGGAAATAGATAAAAGTAGTGGGCTCGCATTGAAAATGCAGAAGGCCCTCTTCAAAACAAAGCAATTGGGAGAGTTGACGCCTACAGATTTCTGGCGTGTGGACGCGTGACTACTTTGATTTCGAATGGATTTTAAGATTTTTACTGGTTGTAATATTGTAAAGCCTCGCATTGTGATTTTATCACTAGGGATATTATAATTTGTTATCTGACGTGAATTAGTTGAGCCCTATATCTCGAATGGAATCAAAGAAGAAAAATAAACAAAATCACTTCTAACGGAAAGAAAAAAATAGTCTCAAATCGATAAAACCAACTACGAAGAAGATAATCAAGTAATTGCGCTTAATCAAACAAACCGAAACCCAAATCTCCATCACTCTCTTCTGCTGGTTCCTCCTACAACAATAAATTTACCAAAATTAGATAAATAAGCAGGACATGCTTAGTTAAGCAGAAAGTTAATATTTCTTGTTATTGTAATTTCATTTTTACCTTCTTCTTCTCCTCAGCGGCAGGAGCAGCTGCAGCACCACCACCGCCAGCAGCCGGAGCAGCAGCTGCAACGGGTGCACCGCCTCCACCACCAGCACCAACGTTCATGATGAGATCAGTGACATTACGTTTCTCAGCCATCTTGGCGAATAACATTGGCCAGTATGACTCGACATCGACACCAGCAGACTTGACCAAAGTGGCGATTTTGTCGGCCTATCAACACAACAAATTCTAAGGATTTATATATAAACAAACAGAAGAAAACATAAGCCTAAACCTCAAGTTTTACATCTTTTCAGACATGTATATAGATAGAAACAAAAACACTTGTTCCATTCTTGACTTAGAAGCTAAATACTTTAACTTAGGCCCTAAAATGAACCAAGTAATCACCAGCGTAATCCTAAAAACTTCATTACCGATCCAACGAGACCAAATAAGAGCTAACTACCAAAAGGCACAATCATTTATAAAAAAATGGAAAAGAATTCAAGCAAAAGTCGAAAGAATTCAATATATACCGTGATAGCAATACCCTCATCCTCGAGGATCATAACAGCGTAGCTGCAAGCAAGCTCTCCCACTGTCGACATTTTTTATCCCTGAAACGATGAAACAAACAAAATTAATCGCCTAGGAACTAAAAAACATCCACCACAACTATAGAGTAAATCAAACAATCATCGAGTACCTTGAGACTACGATTGAAATGCTTCCGCAACGCGGCTCGAGAGAAAAGAATCGCTAGGGTTTTGATACAGAGATGGGAGACAATGCGTTTATAAAGCTTCTATCACAGCATTAGGCCAGGCTTATAACATTTTTTCATTAGGCCCATTGAAAGATCTTCTAGCCTGTTTACATATATTGGGCCTTTAGAATGTATCAGAATTCTAGCCCACACAATCACTGAAATCATCTACCTAGAATTTTGTACAATGATTTCAATAGGAAAGAAAAGTATTTAAAACGTGCTTTTATTTGATACCCTTTGAAAGTTTGAATCGAAAAACCTTATATAAAAATGTGAAAATATTCTGATTTTTTTTATGAGTAGGGTTATTAATATTATAAAGAAATTTCTAAAAACTCTTTTTTATACTTTTTTTTTTTTTATATACTTTTTATTGTACTCATTGACAAAAAAATTATAATTATATGTTTTGATATAATTAAAAGAGAAAGACGAAAATGTCCATAATGATTTCATAAAGACTTGCATAAACTTGATCATTATTGGTGTTTAATTCTTAATTCAATGATAACATTGTTGGTATTTCATGAAATTTCATTAGAAGAGATTATTGGTTTACATATGATGTGTGGATTGAATATTAATTACAGAGATATTGTACCTCAAACAAAAATCAAAGTGCTTCCGTACCTATGCGGCTATGGTATCCTTACCGCATTGTTGTTAGATTATTGACATACAAAAAAGAAAGGAGATTAATAAGTGAAACTCTGAAAAAGAAGAAACTGATTTCATTGTTACTCAGAAATGTTAATTTCACAAATTCACATGGTCGTATGGGACCTCTATTTAATGGGCATTGGAGCTAGCTTTAATGGTTAGACCGAGTCAAAGCGTGTCAGAGGCCATCTTTCATTTTAAGCTAATAAACAAATTTTTGGCTTAATCACCAAAAAAAAAACAAATTTTTGGCTTTACCATACAAAAAAGTTTGTTTTTTTACATATACTAGCTAAAAACAAAAAGAAGAGTTTGATTAAATTATAGTAATGAGGATTAGGTTTACCTAACTATTTGCAGTAATTAATTGACTACCGTTACAGCTACGTTGTGTTAGTATATGCCTTGGATAATTTTACTGTTTTCATTATTAGATAGATAGTTTTAATTCTTTATTAGCTAAATAATTTCAAGTGGTTTCATACGGAATAACCCCTATTACTCTATTAGTACAGTCAAAACGCATGTTAAGGCATTGGTCAACATTCTTTTGCAACCTCGAGACTCGAGACCATGGAATTAAGACAATATTTGTTGTATAAATGTTTTTCAATTAAAAAAGAATCTGATGCAGTAATTCAACTTGCATCCTTTCCTTGTGTAAGAAGACCTCCTTCCTCAACAAAGCCTTTTGTTTTGCTCCTTCTCACGACCACAAGAAGACGATTTGTATTTTGTTTCTGGTAAAACTTGTTTCGTAAATTTTCTATTCCTTTCTCTCTTCTTTACCGTTTCTTTTTTATTGGTAAAGTTGGCAAATTTCTCAGTGAAACTTCCTTTTCAGTTATCTTCTTCGCTGCTTTACTCATTCTTTAGGGTTTCATGTTTTTTGCTCTCTTGGTTTTGTTCTAGGCTCGAGTAGCTTCTGTTTCAACACACAAAGTTTGAGCCTTTTTTTTTCTTTATCGGTAGCATTTGCAGACTCCTCTGTGTTTCTTGGTTTGTCTCTTGATCAACTTCTGATTGCAATTTAGGTATCTCTCTCTACTTTACTCACTATCTGTAGATTGGCGGCATTTGGTCTCTCTGGGTTGCTTTATTGTTTCCCAGAATAGTAGTTTTATATATCAAGAAGCTCCCAACCGAGTGATGTTCCCAAAAATGATTTAGGCTAATGACCGTGATTGTTTCTTTGGTTCCTTGGACTTAATGTTGAATTACCCGTGATTCCTTCTCTTTCTCTTGGTTGTCATATTCAATTGATTGTCTAATAAAGACAGTTGCTTTAGCTCTGTTATTCACGAGGAGTGTGCACAAAAGCGTGTGTAGTTTCTAAAGTTGGTAGCTTATGTTTGTAGAATCTGAGATGGGCGAGCCGCTAGGACAGCTCCAGGTGACTGTTATTCAAGGAAAGAAACTGGTGATCCGAGATTTCAAGTCAAGTGATCCTTATGTGATAGTCAAATTGGGAAATGAGGTAAGTTTGGTCAGTGTTTATTGTTCTTGGCAGTTACAACTAGTGTTTGTGTTTCTTCTACCAAGGAAACAAGTGTACCGTTGTGTTTATTTATGGGTTTATGTGATGTTTTACTGTCTTGAAAAGCAGTCGGCGAAGACCAAAGTGATCAACAATTGCCTGAATCCTGTGTGGGATGAGGAACTGAGCTTTACACTGAAAGATCCTGCAGCAGTTCTCGCATTGGTATGCCTCATGAATCTTTCCTCTTGTGACCATGATGATGATGATGATGCTGAGATTGTTTATGGGGTGGTGCAGGAAGTGTTTGATAAAGATAGGTTCAAGGCAGATGACAAGATGGGTCATGCCTCTCTCAGCTTGCAACCGCTCATCTCAGTTGCCAGACTAAGGCATGTAGTCCGCGTGTCCTCTGGTGAGACAACGCTTAGGAAAGTGTTACCGGATCCTGAGAACTGCGTATCTCGGGAGAGCACAATCAGTTGCATAGACGGAGAGGTGGTGCAGAGCGTGTGGCTGAGGCTGTGCGCTGTTGAATCGGGTGAGATTGAGTTGAAGATAAAGTTGATTGATCCTCCTGGAACAAACAAGTAGCAATAGGGGTATTATTATGTAGTTTGTAAGACGAGACCCGTTTGCCTAGTATAATTGCAACATGTATGGTCTTGTCTTGTTTCCAAGTGAATGTAAAACGGCTTTAAGGCTTTAAAAGCTTTGCTTTGTGACCAGTGACCAATTTATAACCCTGTTTAGGAATATTTGAGATACATTGAACTGCTCTCATCATTTGTTCCTTTCTTTTCTTCCTTGTGTGTACATTTTGAGTGTTTTGATGGAAACCAGTCCAGGTACACTAACATAAGTGGCCGATCCTCATATCTTTACGTTCCTAATAAAAAACTTGAAAGAAATGGACAATATCTGGCAACAATCAATCACGCATCCCAAGGTGGTGGTGGAACCGACACTGATATTGGTATCTTACGTCACACACACACACTTTGTTGTTATCTCTATATCCACCTTTTTCTTTTTTGGGTCTATTATGATCTCTCTCTTTCTCGTTTCCTCGTAATCTTAACACAAGCCTGATCGTCCTCATCTGCCACCAAACCAAAGGTGATGCATTTTTCTTTCATCCAGAACCCAAAGTTGTCATCTTTCTTTTGATTCTCATCGCTGGTTTTTCTTCTTTGGCAGGCCTACGTACTTTAGACATAATTCCTTCGGTGACTTCCATGGCTCCGACTGTCTCTAATGATTCCGTACAGCCTCGAGGTTCTTTCTGTTTCTCCTGTCTTTACGATTCCCTTGAGTTTGTTGTTCTGTTCCAAGGGCTCAATTTCTACTGTTTTCTGGTTGGATCATGTATTATCCTATATCCAGCAGATTGGCTGCTTACAATTGAGAGTTCCGGTGGTTGCAGATGTTTGTGTTGTGGGAGTGGCGCGAACGCCTATGGGAGGCTTCCTTGGCTCCCTCTCTTCTTTGACTGCCACAAGACTTGGGTCCATAGCCATTGAAGGTAGTTATATCACTCTTTAATTCTCTCTTTGATTCAGCCAAGTAGTTTCCATTCTCTTACTGCTTTCACACCCTTCTCATAGCTGCACTTAGGAGAGCAAATGTTGATCCGGCCCTTGTGGAAGAGGTCTTCTTTGGCAATGTCTTAACCGCCAATCTTGGGCAAGCACCAGCACGACAGGCTGCACTTGGTGCCGGGATTCCCTATTCGGTGATCTGCACCACTGTCAACAAAGTCTGTGCTGCAGGAATGAAATGTAACAACCTTTTATTACACTTCTTCTACTCCATATGATCATTGAAACGTTGTACACATCACAGCTTTTACTCCACTTGTCACCTCAGCTGTAATGCTAGCGGCTCAAAGTATCCAGCTCGGCTTGAATGATGTTGTTGTGGCTGGTGGGATGGAAAGCATGTCAAACGTACCTAAGTACCTCCCGGACGCAAGGTTCTATTCCAGTTTCCTTACTCAAACTTTGTAGAAAGAACTCAAGAGAGGCAGTTTCTCTCTGTTTTCTCATCTCGAAAAGCTTTCTTGTTTATTCTGTCCTCTGATGTCTGTGAGCAGAAGGGGTTCGCGAATAGGCCATGATACTGTTGTTGACGGTATGGTGAAAGATGGACTCTGGGATGTGTACAATGACTTTGGAATGGGAGTTTGTGGAGAACTATGCGCTGACCAGCACCGTATTACAAGAGAAGAACAGGTCACTTATGTTCAACCTTGATCTGTCTTTCAGTTTGTTCCCGTGGACTCATGACTGATGTGATGATGAGACTGTCTCGCTGATTCTCTTTTCTTGATGTACAAACTTTTTCTATTTGTAGGATGCTTATGCTATCCAGAGCTTTGAGCGTGGTATTGCTGCGCAAAACACTCAGTTTTTCGCTTGGGAAATTGTTCCGGTACACTTCTCTTTTCCCTGCATTCCAGGAATTCACTTTATGGTATTGTGATGGAATATTGTGCATACACTCATATTGATAGGTCGAAGTTTCTACTGGAAGAGGGAGGCCTTTGGTAGTTATTGACAAGGATGAAGGACTGGGGAAGGTAAATAGTTTAGGATTCGCTGCTTCTCTTAGGATAGCCATGATTGATCTTAACTTTTTTTGGCATGAATCAGTTTGATGCGGCCAAGTTAAAGAAGCTCAGACCAAGCTTTAAGGAAGATGGGGGATCAGTCACTGCTGGCAATGCATCAAGTATAAGGTCCTCTTTTCTCTCTCAACTTTGTTTCTTATTCTTCTTCATTTGTAACTCTGCAAGCATTTTGTGTTGTTTACTTCCAACAGCCACTTATTGGCTTTGGTTTACATTGGTGGACAGTGATGGTGCGGCAGCGTTAGTGCTGGTGAGTGGAGAGAAGGCTCTTGAGCTTGGACTGCATGTTATCGCTAAGATTAGAGGATATGCTGATGCTGCGCAGGCACCAGAGTTGTTCACAACCACTCCGGCTCTTGCTATTCCTAAAGCTATAAAGCGGGCTGGTTTGGATGCATCTCAAGTGGATTACTATGAAATAAACGAAGCCTTTTCTGTAATCCTACTTACTGAGCTCTCAGTGTTTTATAGTTGTTGGGTATGTATAGAGAGGTATGACTGTTTTGGCTTGTTTCCCCACAGGTTGTAGCTCTGGCCAATCAGAAACTACTGGGATTAGATCCTGTGAGTCATGAAACAAGTACAGTTGTGGATGTTCAGTCTTGATTTTCGGTGTCTCTGATAATGTATATAAAAACAGGAACGGCTGAATGCGCATGGAGGGGCTGTTTCACTGGGACATCCACTGGGATGCAGCGGTGCTCGTATCTTGGTCACATTATTGGGGGTAAGTCGTAAGAGCAGGCAACAACGATGTTGAATTGAATTCAACCTGAAAATGTGGATGAATCCTTCTGATTCAGGTGTTGAGAGCAAAGAAGGGAAAGTATGGAGTGGCATCTATATGCAACGGAGGAGGAGGAGCATCAGCCCTTGTCCTTGAGTTCATGTAAGCTCCCTCTTTAACTCTGGTAAGCATAGCATTAGCACAAGCAAGAGATTACATGTCAGTTAACTCTTCCCAACATATACATTTTAACTTCAACTTGTTGACGTGTTGGCAGGTCGGAGAAGACGATCGGATATTCGGCACTCTGAAGCCAAGAGATGTTATTTTATAGTGCAAAGCGTATGTATATGGTTTAAGTTTGTGTGTCACTTTTGTACGGTTTAACTTTGTACTTGAGAGATATGCAATAAAGTGTTAGAAATTGAGACGTAATGTCTAAAGTAGATTTACACACTGTGAAGTGAATTTGTTGAAGCCAATGACGTTTTACCTTGACCAACAAATAAAAGATACTATATCAAAGATAGTCAGACGCAAGAGTAAGAGCCTTTGCAAGAGTTTTCAGGACTTTAGAGGAAAGTGAGGAATCAGATAAGTTAAGCATAATCTAGAAGCCTAAAACTTTGGTTGTTCAGCCAAATAGCAGATCAAAGACCAAAAGAATTACAGCACTCACCCAGATGCTAAGGGAAATGAGAGGTAGATTTCCCACAAATAAGAAATTTGATTTCCTCCAATAGAGGACAAAATAACACTATACATGAAGCCAGAAGTGCATTCAGTTCAAGATTTATTCTCTTCTTTTCGCTTTACATTTGCATGGCTAGGGAGAGAGGACACAGATCAGTACTCTTGTACTCATTTGAATTCCTAGCTCACCAGTAAAATATATATCTTAATTGTGGAGGCACTGAAAGAAAATTTCCTCAGAAGTATTCAGGGGTCATCATCTTCCAGTGTTTCATGACTGGCTTTTCTGTCATTAATTGGCATGGCCAGACCGTTGCAGTTCTCAAACTTGTGCAGTTCCGATTCTATGGTTTTGGCTATCTCAACACGTTTAGCTTCAGGCTCAGGAAAACCCACGTGGAATGATCCTTGCTTTGCAGGTTCTGCTTGTCCCCGGGTTTCATAGTGGTGCTTCACATAGTTGTATAGCTGTTGATGGAAGGGATGATCAATCGAAAAACAATTTGCACTCTGAGTATGGTGAGATGACCCAGAGCTTCCTCTTCTACAGAAATGTGGGAGGGATGTGAAGTCCATAATCTACAAGAACCACAAGATTTAGACAAGTTTGCATTTCACATCAAGATCATAAGAAAGCAAATGCATATACATATACCTTCAATAATTCATCCTTTCCGCAACCGGATAAGACATGAACTTTTTGCCTCGTCCTCTCTTGTAAAAGAGGTTTTACAACCTGCTAGGAGCTCAATGAAATACACATACGCGCTAAGTAGCTAACACCTGATTTACACACAAAAGAGAATCAAAGAAAGAGGATTACCTTCCAACAGGCGGAAAATATATATGGAGCATTCACAACATAGTACGTGTTTGTTTTCTCTGGATAATTCAGATCATCGATGGTCGATATGATAGTCACTAACTGCATTAAAGTGTTAACACACAAAGTTATTAATAAAGACTACGTTAATGAATTCAACATCTTGCAGTATCTTTAGTCCTTAAGTAACTTTGTCTGCAGACATGGACTATCATACCTTGATTTGGCTTAGAGCTGAAAGTTTCAACCCTGTCATGTCTAGAACCTTGACGCAGGTGGTGATTGGCCGCCCATTCTTCTTAGACATAGAAGGCTGTAACAGTGTTTTTACTCATTACATCAAGAGAGAAACCCAAAAAGTGTAATCATCTGCCATGTACTCACCAGTAATACTCGGTCTCTGTATTCATTGATTTGGATGTGGGATTGGACATAGTAATGAACCTGAATGTGAGAAGAAGAAAAGCACAATTCATTTTTGTTTTTCAACTGATTGTTGAAAGTGCGACAAAATAATGAAGCATCTTACAGAAGCTTTGTCGAATGTGCTGAGGCCAACGCCAATAGCAAAGACAGGCAAGCCCTAAACATCAAGGCAGAAGCAATCAAGAAGAGATAATCTGGTTTTGATAAGAAAAGGCAATGGAATCATGGGTACTAATAAGGAGGCTACCTCTTTCGTGTAACCTGACATTCCTATGAGTTGAGAATCCCGTACGTCCCTATACAACTCAGTAGGAACAATGGGTTTCTGCGGAGACCAAAACCATGAAGATCAAATTTCAGCTCTCAAACTAGAACAGACCAAGGACATAGGGAATATATAACTCACTGATAGGATACTGTCAATCTCATTATCCACCCTCCAACGCAAACACTCAAGCAGCTGAAAGTGAGTTAGAAACAGTGTAATCAGACAAGACAAACTGTTTGTTAAGAGTGACTCAAACCAGATAAGAGTTTTGGAGACATACCATTGTGTGAGCTTTGCTTACGTTCCAGTCTCGTGCTTTCAGAAAACGACTCAAATTCTCCCTCAGGTATCCCTGATGGATTCTCTGCAGATTCACAAAATACAAAGTACGTTCCTTTACTTGATTTCTGTTTTGGAATCAAATAAGAATAAGAAGCTTGGATTCTCTCGCTCTCAAAAGCTCACGCCTAGAGATGGAAAATCTTTAAGGCTTCAATTATAACCACTATTATAGGAAAAAAAGCAGTCATAGATTCAAACCCCGATCGGATAAGAGTAAAGATTTTCTCCACCACCTAAACTTAACAACGAGAAATTTATGGAGAATCTAATGCATCTGTGATCTGCTCAGTTCCCAAGAAGAGCTCTAGCAAAAAAAAATCCAACATACCTCAAATGTTTTCTTCAATGGCTCCTCAACTAGCACAAATTCACCAGATTCAGTAATTTCTAATTAGAAATCAAAGTAGAAACAGAGAGATGTAGAGGAAAAGGTCAGACCTTGATCCAGCAGCTCTAGGAATGCATCAATGGCTTCTTCTGAAACGATCCCCATTTGTTTTCGCTCACTTCCTCCGCAACCAAACAGAATTTCCCAGAAAATCTCCAAGATCGACTTTTCTTTTCTCCCCTTTTTATCACTTTGCACCAAACTATGAGTCCATCATTAAAGGTCAAAGAGGTGGTAGGAGAACAGAAACTCCCAACAGAAAATATACACTTTTTAAAAAAAAGACAAGTAGAAACTCGTTTTAAGAGACGAACTACTTTGATTAAGACTTGTCGTAACAAAAATTAAAAATCAGCTTCTGATTTCTTCTGTGGTATTTGTTGAATAATCAATCAATCCAACTCCCAATCCCATTTGATTTTCACTTCCTCTTGTGGTTCTTGGTCAATGGCTCAAGTTTAAAGTCTGGTTTTTTCTCTGTGAACCAACCAAAAAAAGAGAGAGAGGAAGATTCAAACTTTGAAATAGTAGAGGAATATTTAATTGTAGGCTGAAATTCGAAAACTTGCTATTAAAGCTCTGGACCATGTTATCAAGTATGAATGAACTATTGAACTCGTAGCTGACTAGGTGAGCTTGTCATTTATTGGGACAAGAAAAGATCAAAAGATGGATAATGGTATTCAAAGTTGGTCTCTTTTTGTAGATGAAAAAAAAAAAAGTTGGTCTCTTTTTGTTTTCTTTTTTAACTGCTTTTTTGGGTCAAATTATTCAAAGTTGTCTTTTTTAGAAGCGTTTTATGTAATTACTTTTCAAGTGGTTAAATAAAGAAGAGCAAAATTGTGGCGTATTAGAAACTTTAGCTGGTTATTCAAAAGTCAATATCTTGTATGGCAAAACATACCTATCATACAAAAAGTCTTTCTTGTGATTTGCAATTTAAAAGCCAAGAATCAAGACACAACAACTTCTGCCTGCCTTCTTTCATCCTTCTTTGTGCTAGTTGGCCATCGAAACAGACTGGGTGGGCCACTTCTCTCGAGATTTTAATTTGGGCCTCCCAAAACCTAAAGATGCCAGCTTCATCTTTGGGTCTTAAACGATCTATAAGGGCTTAAAGCCTCCAAGTCAAAACATTAAACATGGAATGGAATGATTCTTGAATAATGTCAGAGAGAAAGCATCAGAGTTTTAATAGCTGCTGATGTATAAGGTTATTTTGTTTTGTTTGTTGCAATTTTTATGTGTGTTTGACTTTGGATTATTAAATATAAAGATTCCTGCTTGAGATTCGGATATTCGACCTTGTACATGTACACATATGCATAGTTGATTGTTTATGCCAATAAACAGCGAGCAAAGGACGTCGACCCATTTATAGTTTCTAAATTTTGACCAAAAAATACTATTCCAAAGTCGGATGATGCAAATGTACGATCAAATTTGTTTACTTAACGGAATTTAGGGGGGGTTAGTGGGAGATTGATTTGTGTTGAGTTTGTGAATTCTAAAAGACTATAGATTTTTAAAATTTTCTGGATTCTATATGGATTCTATATGAATTCTACATTGACTTTTTATGGATTTATATAAACTTTCATAGACTTATATGGAAATGTATGATAAATGTAAATGGAAATGTATGATTAATGTTAAATTAGAACTTTCCAAAATCTAATTTCTTCAAATAAAACATGTTTTTTTGTTTAAAATGTTTATTTTATAAAAAAACAAGAATAATATATGATAATTATATTTATATGATATGATGAATAATATATTTGTGATTATATTTTTGTCTTCATTTAATTAATATTTTTTTTGAATTTTGTGTTTTTAACATAATTTGTTATATTAAAAAAAGACATAAGATTTTTTTCATGAAAACACCAATACAAATAATCATAATATTGAAATTGAAGAAAAAAAAAATATGACAAATTGGAATATTTGAAACATAATTTGGATTTTTGAAACTCGAGTGGATATTTGTCAATAATTTTTATTTTGTTCATTTAATTTTTTTTTTATTACATAGATTTTGAAAATCTCATCTATATACATGATATTTTGAGAATTCTATCTTATGAGTAAAAATGAAGAGAATTCATCTCCCAATAACATTAGATTTTGTTAGAATTCTAGAATCAATCATAAGGAAACTTTCCCAATAACAAAGGATTTTGAATGGAATTTAAAAATTCTTAAACCAATAACAATGGATTTTACTAGGAATTCGAGAATCTATGAACCAATAACAGTGGATTCTTAAAATTTTGAAAATCAACACAAATCCTTCTCCCACTAACCCCCCCTTATTTTATTATAAATTGACACATACGTGGGTGGATAAACCTTGTATATGGAAGTCGTCATGATATGCAAAAGGTACAATGTCTTGAAAAGTTCAGGCTTTCACAAAACTCACACGCAAAAAACACCAAAATCAGGTCATACATTCCACAGGCACATGTAGATTTCCATATATATTAAAGGAAAGGAAGAATATTTGATGGGGTAGAGAGGGCAAAAGAAGAGCAAAAAAAAAGTCAACGAGAATAAAACTTGAGATATGCAACGAAGGAGCAATGAGATAGAGGAGGAGAAGGAGGAGGAGGAGGAAGAAGATGGAAGGAGAGGACTGGAGAGCGTGAGAGAAAGCCAGCTGGAAGGGAGAAGCAGTGGGACAGTGTCGATGAACGGAGAGGACAACGTGTACGTTGGGGTTGGGAAAGGAGACTCGAGCATGGAGGCTTTGCGTTGGGCTATTGACAATCTCATCACTTCTTCTTCTACTCTTCTCTTCCTTATCCATGTCTTCCCTGAGACTCGTTTCATTCCTTACCCCTGTCTGTATATTTCCTTCTTGTCCACTTCTTATCTTTGATTAAATGTGTGTCGGCACTCAAGTATATGTCTGATCCGTGTAGTGGGGAGGCTGACGAGGGAGAAAGCAAGTCAAGAACAAGTGGAAAGCTTTATGTCTCAGGAAAGGGAGAAGAGAAGAACTTTGTTGCTCAAGTTCCTTCATGCCTGCTCTGCTTCTAAGGTCCCATCTCTCTCTCTTTCTCTGTTTTGGTGTTGTTTGGTTGATTAAGTGGATCTAGATAGTAAGCTAACATATGAGCGAGTAAGTGAGAAACAGGTGAAGGTGGAGACAATACTGGTTGAGAGTGACTCGGTGGCTAAGGCTATACAAGACCTTATTACCATTCTTAACATTAAGAAGCTTGTTCTTGGGATCGACAAGTCTAATGCAAGGTATATATATAGACACAATTGTTGAACCCCACAACTCTGTCAGTTGTCAGATGACATGACAGCCTTCTCTCTCTCTCTCTTTATGGCTTCTTTTAGGAAAGCAACCTCAGTGAAAGGAAACAGTGTTCCTGAGCAGATAATGAGGAGCTCCGCAGCAGACATGTGTGAGGTTAAAGTGATATGCCAAGGAAAAGAGATAAAGATGGAGGTGGCGATGATGGAGAACAGCCCCTCTAAGTCCCCAATAGTGCAGCGGCCAAAGAAAGATCAACCCGTCGACCCTTTTGCTTGCATTTGCTTTATCAGTAAGCCCAAAACTAACAGATAATGTAATGGGAAACCAAAATAAAAATGAAGAGACGATACATTTGATGTTTTGTTTTGTGTTTGGATAGAGCGAGTAAAAAGGAACTCTGATAGAAACTAAAAGGTTATGACAAAGAGTTAACAACATTTTATAAACTACAGCAGCTTATGCATACAGAAAACAAGCATACAATTCATGGCAATCTATAAAGAGCGAAACAACACTTGATCATCTTTTACCACATGGTCTTTTAAGGAAGAATAGATTACCATATGTCTAACTATAAACCTAGAAGAAATCAAATTCCAAATAGTTATCAGACCCTTTCTGAGCATTCAGAACCAAACCAGCTGCTGTCTTCTGGCTTGATGGCGTCTCTGAAACACTCACAGCTCCCTTTTCCAGCTCAACCGGCTTTGGGATCTCCGGCGGAGTCGCACAGCGAATCAAAGCCCAGTTCACACCTTCGAAGAAGGGGTGCTGCTTGACCTCAGTGGCTCCCCGTTTGAACCCCAGCCGCTGCTGCGGCTCCTTCATGAGCAGTCCCCGGATGAGGTCTCTCGCTGCAAAACTCACCACAGGTGTTTCTGGGAACCGCAGAGGTTGACCCACCACATTAAACAGTGTTTGTCGATTTCCTGAACCCTTGAAAGGCGTTCTCCCAAAGAGAAGTTCGTACAGGAAGATCCCAAAAGTCCACCAATCCACTGCACTCCCATGCCCTTCGCCTTTGATGATCTCCGGGGCCAAGTACTCGTGCGTGCCCACAAATGACATGGACCGTGCATCGGTTGGCTCAGCTACCAGCTCTGGTAATGGCCTAACTTGATTTGCGGTATCATTCTTGGGTTTACGGTCCTTTTTAGATTTGCTTGAGAACAAACGTGGGGAGAAGCAAGTGGTGGGGACGGTGCAAGACGGTTGGATGCAGGAGGGCTCAATGCAAGCAGGCTGCACACAGTAAACGTTTTTTCGTAATGGATCTGACTCGATGGCGGCAGATTTCACTAGAGTCGGGCTGACAAGACAGCGGAGTGAGAGGTCAAAATCAGAGAGCATTATATGTCCGTCTTCCCGAACTAGGACGTTTTCAGGCTTAAGATCGCGATACACAATCCCCAGCATGTGCAGGTATTCCAAAGCAAGCAATGACTCTGCTATGTAAAATCTATCACCATTGAAAAGAAAACCCTTAGTCAACTGAGAATAAGAGATCAAGTAAGTGGCTTGATCCTAGAATACTTTCTTTTGTGTTATCTATCCAATACTTTGTAATAAGATGAATCAAAGGAATAGCTAATCTCGACAGATTAAGGAAGGATGACTCACTTTACCGCTTGCTCGGAAAAATGCTTCCCCGGCTGGCGTTGCCTAAGAGTATGCAAATCTCCTCCGGGACAAAACTCCATCACCAGGCACGAGAATTTCTCAGTCTCAAAGTGAGTGTAGAGTGTAGGGAGAAACGGGTGATCCAAAGACTGGAGAATCTCTCTTTCGGTCTGAGCCCGGAGAAGCTTCTTGCGACTCGCAAGAGATGTCTTGTCCATAACCTTCATAGCAAAGTAACACTTAGTCCCGCTCAGCTCAGAGAGATAAACACTCCCAATGTCACCACAGCCTAGCCTCTTGAGGAGCCTGAAATGGCTCAGACCCAAAACCCCATCCCGAGCCCTAACTGCCTGGATTGCTTCCCATCTCAAGTCGTTGGCCTTGTGGGGTTTGTTAACAGTGCTACTAAAGCTGCTGCAACTACTCTCATCGCTCACATCACTACTTGTGCTTCCTCTGCAGATACTGCTCTTCCCACTCTCCATGAAATCAAGGCGGCCACTTAGCTTGGCACTTCCACTTGTCTTGCCAAGACTGCTGGTGCCATCACTCATTTTGGCAGAAGCAGAGCTGGTCTTGACGCTGCCAAAGCCTGATATTTTCTTTTCATCGATGGCCAATGAATCTACATGCTCAAGAACGGTGGATAGTGAGCTAAAATCGGGTTTACAAACAGCAGGGTCACTAGATCGCTTCTTAAACGACTCTGGCAACCGTTTACTCTCCGGAATTCCTACAGCAGCTGGATTTGTGACTGATCTTTGTAACTGCGTCGGCTCAAAAATCTCGGCTTTGGCTGACTTAGTATTACTATTTGAAGAGGAGCGCTTCTGAGCTTCGACTTCAGCTTTATGACCACTGGGTTTACGAGTAGACGCCATTGGGACACAAAATAGATTATCTTTAGCTAACGGGAAAGACCCATCTTCCTTCAAACCCTAGTTGGATCATGAGAACAAGTCAGAAGAAGAAGAAAGCCCCACAGCACAAAACTAATGTCTTTGATGTTGAAGTAAAAAGAAAGAAAAAAAGCAGATCCCAAATGGGAGAGACGTGATTTCAGGTCGACGAAGATCTAAAATGAGAAGAATAAGACAAGGGAGATCTGGAAACAAGGTAAAGGTAGTAACTTTAGGAGAAACCCTAGAAAGAGAGGAGGAAGGAGATACCTTGGGTGTGGATTGGCGCAGAGAAGATTCGAAGAAGAGAGGAAAGTATATATGCTTTGCTGCTACAATTACATGCACTCTTCCTCTTGATGATCGATCACTTCAGCTTCACCTCTGTTGCTCTACACACTTCTCATTTCGCCGGATACGCACGACAAGAACCCGAAGGGGAGGATTCAGTCACACAGCCAAGACTTGCAAAAATAAAAAAGACTCTAAAAGCTAAGTAACAAGATAATACGTTTCGCTTTTTTTTTGTTTGTGTTAGTATAATAATAATGCATCAATTTTCTAGTATATCCGTATTGGATACAAAAGAAAAAAGGGGTAAAGAGAGTGTGACCAAAAAAACAAAAGAGACAAGGAAGGAATTAGTGGCCGAAAGGAAGAAAGAAAGCTGAATGATCACAAATGTGCGTGTTTGCATAAATTGATAATTCCTGAATTTCTTAGAAAAGACAAATGATGAAAGATTATGTTTTAGTTTCACGACGCAGACAATTAGACCTGTTGTTAGTAAGCATTAATGACTTTGAGAAGAAAAAAGAGAACAAGGCATGCTTAAAGCACCAATTACGATTTGTACTCTCTTCCCTCATTATGTTCCTATGCCCTTTGCAAACTTCATTATAGACACAGCAGAAACAGCCAAACTGAGGATGAGTTTCATTATCATTAGTTTTAACTTTGCAGTAGCGGAATATTCGCTGACAATCACATCACATGCCGTTTGGATGGGAACCTTTTTAAATCTTAACTCAAGAGATCTGTGTTCCTCGATACGACCGTTTACATTTTAGTTTCTATTATCAATAAGCATCACATGTTTCTGGACCAAGCAGGCTATAAAGGCTAATAATAATAAAGAATAACCCCCCTACCCTATGACATGAAACCAGGCTGTGTTTTTGGACTTTCCATGAAAATCTTATTTGCTATTATCAATCCTTCATATACTTCAAATCCTTATTATTCAGAAACATGACAAATGAATTCAACTCAGCCTTTATTAAAAGCTAGCACGCCATGTTTTCTGGTGATGCGGACCATCAGATTATTAACCAAGACAAAAAAAATATCAGAAAGTTCATCTTTCCGTACGCAATAACAGGACATAAATTACTGTTTCGTTCATGGGCAAAGCAACATGATCATGCCCTTACTTACTAGGGAGACTCCATCAGTTTCATCATATCAGAGACCGTGCTTGTGTAATAGTCAGGTTCAATCTTGTTGCCCTCTTTTAGTAGATTTGATTCACTTGTCACCCCTGTTTTGACAAGCCTAATCACTGTTAGTTCACTTAAACACTGTCCACATATCGCCATTGATTTGTATTGGCTTGGAAAACTCAAAACAGAATCATACAGTCAATAGCAATGACCTGTTAGGACGAGGAGAGTTTTGCAGCCAGCATTCTGCCCAAACAAGATATCAGTATCTAGCCTATCACCCACCATGCACATTCTTGACGTTTCTGTCCCAAATCTGCAAACACAAGGCAAAACACCTCTACATCACACAATCCTATATACTGCACACTATGAACTGAGACACGGTTGTGGGATTTCATGTGCACATACTTTTGTAGCAGAAAGTCCATCATGAAAGTAGATGGTTTCCCAACAACTATTGGTTCTCTTTCAGTTGATCCACACATCGCAGCAACCATACAACCAGCACCTAGAATTACGAGTAAGAATTTGATGCTGTAAAAACCCATCTGCTACTTTGGGCACTGAGGCCATTTGAGTCTAATGGCCATACCAGGCCACTCTTGGAGATCCGTCATATGTCCTACTGCATCACGGTTGGTTGCAATGAAAAGACATTCCGGATTCTCGCGTACACAGAGGGTACCGTACCTGCCATTTCCGTTATTGTGTTAGCCTAAACTCTCGGAAACTTGATTAAGGCAACCTACTTGCATGCAACAGTTATCCATCTTACTGAAGCTTATAGTAGTTTATATTGGGGTCTAGTCCGACCACAACTGCTCCCACCTGGCAGAGGAAGTCATAAAGAAACACACATCATTAGAAACTCGAGTAAAAGAGAATAAAGCAAGATTCTACAGTATTTTTGGAGAAGGAATCGAAGTCTTATGGCACAATACGCTTTTATCATGTTCAAAGAGAGAGTTTGATTTCCATTGTGCCCTCTTTTCACCGTCTTCCTGCATGGAAACAAATACTGCTTTAGATAAACAGTGGAATTTAGGAGTATTCAATTTTTGTTGGTGGTCTAAACACACGGGTCCAATAAGTATCTAACATCTATTACAAGCATGTTATATATATAGATATACACAAGTCCTCAAAGTTGACCAAAACATGACACGATCCAAACGTATTCAAAACGGTCGGAAAAAAAACTACTTACAGGCCCACCAAGACCTGTAAAACCAGCAATCTGCAGCTCCTCAAGAATGCCTTCCCCACCAATCACATAAACCTACAAAAGCAAACACGAAAGAAATAAATAAATGAGAAAAAGATGATGATAGAGACGTAAGCAATGTATTAATCGAAGGAGAACCTTCTTGTCCTTATGGAAATTGTTGACTTTGAGGTACATAGCGGCCGCAAATGACGAAGAGAAGATCTCATCCTTCCAAAGGAATCACATGGTAAGCACAGGAAAAGCGAAGTCGGGAATCGAAGTAGGAAAAGTGAAGTATACCTGAGTAACAGAAGGGACACCCAAAGATCGGAACTTTTCAGCGTATTGCCTCCTCGATTTGACCGAATTATTGGTCACAAAGACAACATTTTTACCCTGAATATCGCAAAAGATGAGAGAGAGGGGAAAACACGAAAAGGGAGTGGGAAAAGGGAAAGTGCCTTAGAGCGGATTAGGTCCAGAGTTTGGGCGACGCCATCGATGAGCTTTTCACCCTTCCATATAACACCTGGACCGAATCATCCTCATCATCATCAGAGGGTAATTAAGGATCACTAATTCACTATCGAATGAAAAATAGGGAGAAAAGAGTGTACCATCGCAGTCAAATAGGAAAGTGTCGACAGAGTCAAAGAGAGATTTGAAGTTACGGGAGGAGAGAAGCTGAGGCGCCATTGGAGGAGTGTCTTCTTTTTCTTCTTCTACTTTCCCTTCCGCTCCCCAGAATTCGGGAATATGATGATGATTTTCATGATTCTGGCCAGAGTACACTTGGCCAAAACGTGTTCCATTGAGAGAGGCCCATTATTATCGGGCATGAACATAATTATAAGGCCCATTTAAATTTTGACTTTTTATCTATTTGTTGACTTGACATGACAAATGTAAATAAAACTGGCAGAGCAAGTCCGATGTGTAAATAAGCAAGAAACAGAACGTGTCGTTGGAGCAGTTTCTAACTTTCTATTGTGGTATCCAAAGTGATCACCTTTCTTTCTCCTCTTCAATGGCCGATCTCAAGTCAACCTTTCTCAACGTTTATTCTGTTCTCAAGTCCGACCTCCTTCACGGCCTTTCCTTCGAATTAACCCATGACATCATTTCTGAGTTGAACGGGTATGTACCCTGTAGTCTGTAGAAGTGACGAGAGAGATGGAACGAGAAGAATATTATTAGTCTCTTATAACTATAAAGATTGGAATACATAAACTTATATAGAACTACAATTCATGAATACTAAGAGACATGGTCAAGAAGATTAGAAGAGATGAATACAAGTAAACTTAATCAATCTATTAAGAGAGACGAAGAGATCATAAGTCAAAGAGAGTATTAACTCTTAACATCCCCGCAAGATGTACGAGGTGAGAAGCGAGACAATCTTGACATGTAAAGAAGAAAACTTGGCCTGAGTTAAAATCTCGATAAAACATAACAACGAGATAGTGCAGTGGGGCAGAGGCTCGTAAACAATGAAGCTTGAGGTCGTCCCGGAGACTGAAATCCAATGCGGTCGGCACATAGATCCGTGAATGTAGAAGCATAAAGCTTAGATTCAGAAGTATACGCAACGCTTGAATAAGATTTGGAAGCATATAGACTTGATAAATAGAAACAAAAAGCATTTTCTTTTAAGTAACAGAGAAAGATAGGATTGGATTCAGAGGTACGTCAAAATTTTGAATCGTGGAAGTTCAATGGCCTTTTTTTTTTTTTTTTTTTTTTTTTTTTTTGNTTTAATGTGAATTTCTATTACCAAAATTGGAACATTGTTTTTACAAAAGTTTGGGGCAAGAAGCAGCTATGACAAAAAAAAAAAAAAAAGCCATAGGAACTACAATAAAACTAAGCAGATTTTGGAAACTTAGTAGATGCTAGAGATGGGCGAACCATTGGGAGAGTAGTCTTCCACAACCTTTGCGGTGGCGGCGAGCTAGTAAGATGTCACGGATGGCTCTATCCATTTGGGAGAAAACAGAGCTTGTTGGTGAAGTTCAATAGCTTGGATTTAGAGGCTTACCAAGAGCTTAAATTTTGGAAAACATTTAGCTTATAACATTGAAAAAAAAAAAGCACAAAGGCTTAAAAGAAAAACAAGAAAAGAGGTTGATCGTTAGATCAAAACTCGAGCACAACCCGTTCTGATATCATGCAGAAATGATGAGAGAGATGGAATGGGAAGAATACTATTAGTCTCTCATGATCATAAAGATTGAGATACAGAAACTTATATAGAACTACAATTCATAAATACTAAGAGACATGATCAAGAAGATACACTTATTCAAGGGCAATTCTCTAAAATACCATCATTTTTGTTTTTAGGACAAAAATACCATAAAAGTAAAACTAAATTTTTAATTTTCAAACTCTAAACTATAAATTCTAAACACTAAACTCTACCCCTAAATACTATACCCTAAATTGCAAAATAATCAACCCAAGATTTAAAATTCCATACCATTCAACAATAATTTGGTATTAGTGGTATTTTTGAAAAAAAAACCAAAATGATGGTATTTGAAGGAATTCCTCCTTATTATTCAATGTATTGCGAGAGACGAAGAGAGAGTATTAAATGGGCATAAGTCCATAAGGTCCACGTTCATAGCAGCCTCCGCTTCAAAGATTTGACCGAACAAGAGGTTTTCCTCTCTTGTGCTCTTGGTTGGTGCATTGAATGGGTATAAAATGAAGATTCTCACTTCTCCTTTGAATGGATAACTCTGTTACCCACCGTGGCCAACCTTGCTGGTTCAGAGTTCCTCATGTAAGGTTTTCATATTTTTCTCATGCTACAAGTTTTAAGACCACCAGAATCCTCTGTACACAATGTTACAAGTTGGTATATATGGTTGCCATCAACGACGGGATTCTACTTTGCAATCACATCCACAGGATTCTCAAAAAGCACTTCCGGGAAAGTCTTACTATGTTGACCTCGTTGATTTGTTTATTGAGGTAATCTGTTTTGGCAGATCTAATATACACTCTTTCGACAACTGTGAAGCATTCAAAATATTATATTACTGATCTGAATGTATTACTGCATAATATTATATTGGTGTTTTATAATGCAGATAGGAACAAATATACAAGATTTCAAATGCTCCTGGTTGGTGGTTAAGGCATTGCAACGAAGAACAAACTAAGATATTTTTATCAAAAGGTTTGTATTTCACTATTTTGTTGAGAACAATGGAAAATATATTGTATGGGCTTGGGCCAAGTTATCATTGATTTCCCTTGATTTTTTAAGTCTAAAAATCTCCTAATTTTTTGTTCAAAAAAAAAAAAAAATCTCCTAATTCATTCACAGACCTTCATCAATTAAATGGTTCATTCATTTGATTAGTGTCAGTGAGCTGTGTGTGTGGAATCTCGACCAACACCAACTTAATACAACTAGACTAGATAGTGAAATGATCCCTGAAGCAAAAGAAAAAGGGTAAAGGCGTCTTATCCTCCACCACCCAGCTAGTAATTGTTTTTCGCTTGTTCTCACACCAAAAAGCAAAAAATTGGCTCTCTATCTCTCTTGATCTGATGATTCTCTCGTGACGACGATGATGGTGAAGCTTCGCAATCTTGTTCTTTTCTTCTTGCTCCTCACCGTCGCCGCTCCTGTTCTTCTCTATACCGATCCCGCCGCCTCCTTCAAGACCCCCTTCTGTCAGTTCTCTCATTTTCTCTCTCTATCTCCGATTTGGATTTTGTTTCTTATCCTCTATGTTTCATTCTGTAGCTAAACGCGATTTCCTCGAAGACGTAACCGCTTTGGTCCGTATTATTCTCTCTCTCTTTTCACCTTCCATTGCTGAGTTTTCGAGTTCTTACGCTTCATTGTTTCCTTTTTAGACTTTCAATTCCGATGGGAATCGTCTGAATCTGCTTCCTCGGGTAGGTTTCACGTTACTTGATGATACGCCTCAGATCTTTAGCTCGTTTCTTGATTTTCTTGTTCAAATTCATATAGGAATCTCCGGCAGTGGTTAGAGGACTCGTGGGTGTAGTCTATTCCGAAAAGAAATCAACAAGGCAAGGTACATCAATTCCCTTTTTGGCTTTCTTCTTTTCTCCAATCTCTGATTTCTTTCTTACTTCACAATATTTTACATTCTCAGAAGCGAGAGACCAATTGTCTGCTCGAGTTCTTTCCGCCACCGACGATGATACTCAGTCTCAAACTGTCAATTCCATTAAACAAGTCACTGATGCAGCCTCAGACTCAGAGATGCAACACCCCCAAAATAAGGTACCTTTTCTATATGGACCTCAGAATCATTATTTTAGATCAATCAATAGTCTTTCCGGGAAATCAGATTGAGTTGCATTGGATTATCCTAGTTGATAGTTGATACTTAGGCTCCAGATTTGACTTTATCTTTTGGTACTAGTATAAATTAGAAGAAAACAGAATTTGTCCTTGTGGTAGAATGTCTTGCAAAAACAAACCAAGTTTCAGCGGCTGCTAATGTAACTATCCTGACTGATTCGGTGTTGTTGTGCCAAACATTATCTCTCTACTCTCATTAATTTGTGCATCTATCTCATCATCTTCTAGGAAAAGGTGCATGTTCAATTGACCCAGCAAACCTCTAGAAAAATTGATGAGCAAGAGCCTAATGCTTTTGGAGCTAAGAAAGAGAGAGGAAACGTGTTGATGCCTGATGCTCAGGTGAGGCACCTTAAAGATCAGCTGATTAGGGCAAAGGTTTATCTTTCACTTCCATCCGCAAAGGCCAACGCCCATTTTGTGAGAGAGCTTCGACTCCGTATTAAAGAAGTTCAACGAGCACTTGCAGATGCCTCCAAGGATTCGGATCTGCCAAAGACGTAAGTGCCCCTTGGAAATGCAGTTATGACTTGTTGAAAACAAGTTTCTTCCCGTGACTGATTTCTCTGGCATTTTTTTACACCCAGTGCTATTGAAAAACTAAAAGCAATGGAGCAAACATTGGCCAAAGGCAAGCAGATCCAAGATGACTGTTCCACAGTGGTGAAGAAGCTACGTGCAATGCTCCACTCGGCAGAGGAGCAGCTACGGGTCCATAAGAAGCAAACCATGTTCTTGACACAATTGACTGCTAAAACTATTCCAAAAGGACTTCACTGCCTCCCTCTGCGCCTCACTACAGACTATTATGCTTTAAATTCATCTGAACAACAATTCCCAAATCAGGAGAAACTAGAAGATACTCAGCTGTATCACTATGCCCTTTTCTCTGATAATGTTTTGGCTACATCAGTTGTTGTTAACTCGACCATAACCAATGCAAAGGTAAGAAGTAATTTTGATCATTTGATTAAATAACTGTGTTTCTTTCTGTTAAACTTACGGTCTTAATGGTTTATTGGCAGCATCCCTCAAAGCATGTCTTCCACATCATCACTGACAGACTCAATTATGCGGCAATGAGGAGGTGGTTCCTGAACAACCCACCAGGCAAAGCCACCATCCAGGTTCAGAATGTTGAAGAATTTACATGGTTGAATTCAAGCTACAGTCCCGTTCTGAAACAGCTCAGTTCTCGATCGATGATAGACTATTACTTCAGGGCCCACCATACAAATTCAGACATGAACTTGAAGTTCCGGAATCCAAAATACTTATCTATCCTTAATCATCTTCGTTTTTACTTGCCTGAGATCTTTCCGAAGCTCAGCAAGGTGCTCTTCTTGGATGATGATATAGTTGTGCAGAAGGATCTTTCTGGTCTTTGGTCAGTTGATCTGAAAGGTAATGTCAACGGTGCTGTAGAGACTTGTGGGGAAAGCTTTCATCGCTTTGACCGTTATCTGAACTTCTCAAATCCACTAATCTCCAAGAACTTTGACCCTCGAGCTTGTGGTTGGGCATATGGTATGAATGTCTTTGATCTGGACGAATGGAAGAGGCAAAACATCACAGAGGTTTATCATCGATGGCAAGATCTGGTACGCAGAAAATATATTTACTTATGTTTGAGTTGCTTGTGGGTGTGGGCTAGGTCGCATCTTATTTTGCTAATCTTATACCACTAACTATTTTGAACTGCAGAATCAAGACCGAGAATTGTGGAAGCTAGGGACGCTGCCGCCTGGTCTCATCACATTTTGGAAACGAACATATCCTCTAGACCGGAAATGGCACATACTGGGCCTTGGATACAACCCAAGTGTGAATCAGAGGGATATTGAGAGGGCAGCCGTGATACACTATAATGGTAACCTCAAACCATGGCTAGAGATTGGGATTCCAAGATACCGAGGCTTCTGGTCAAAGCACGTAGACTATGAGCACGTCTATCTCAGAGAATGCAACATCAATCCTTAGAAGTAGTCTGTTGTGAGAGCAATGTTATATGTGTCTCAGTCTGACGAGATGATCATTACATGTAAAACAAATTGTAGATGACACTGTAAAAGGAGATTCGTTCCAATAGGCACGACCGCTGTTATTATTGCAATATATATCAACGTTCTACAAGAACGCTGTTCAGTTAACGTTCTACAAAAATCAGATAAAAGGGATTACCAGTCAAGAAATACTAACTGAACAGTGTTCTTGTAGAACGTTACCGCTAAAAGGGATAAGAAAAGTAATGGAAGGTTAAGGTATAAAACTATAAATGGCTTTAAGGGTATAAGGTATAAATGGCTTTAAGGGTTTAAGGTAAGGTAGTATAAGATATAAGGTATAAGGGTTTAGGGTATAAGGTAGTATAAGATATAAGGGTTTAGGGTATAAGGTAGTATAAGATATAAGGGTCTAGGGTTTACGGTATAAAAGACTTTTAGAGTTGAGGGTAGCCTACATACATAAATACCCCATGTGATTTCCCATAAAATTGTTGAAACAGTAGCAGTGAAAAGAAAATAAAAAAATGGTACAGAAAGTCATTAGAGTGGAACATGTGTATGGGAAGAAACAAATCCAAATATACCTTAAGCTCCTCACTCTTTGTTCTCTGTAAAGCATGAGGGAAGATCAACACTAAACTTTCTGCAGTTAGTTCGACAGCGACATCAGAACAGCGGGAATATATTGCCGTAAGGAAAAGTCCAATAGTAGAATCATAAATTGCATTCCTGTTACACAAACCCAGAATTTAAGTTCAAAGTGAAGGTAGATCTATATTCTGAAGTTTCATAGGAGAAGATTAACTGAACCAGTGGAAATAGAGCAACTTATCAAATATTTTTGTCCACACTCAAGTTTTATTGATTCTTCTCTGTTTACCTTCCTCAAATTTGAGTTAAATTCACAATCATGTCAAAATAAAACAAAAGAGCTGTGTTTTGACATGTGGGAACAGTACACACCTGTACACAGGAAGTCCTTCCTCGTCTTCACTTAAAAGAGGATGATTTATTGTATCAAGCCCACATGAGGGAGGATGTTGAAAGTAAGAATTGATCCGAGAAGAGAAGCAAATTCAAAGCATGCCATCCATATAAAATCAGATGTCAGATTAGTGTCCCAAAAATCATCACATTCAAAGAAAATTAAATGCACCAGTGACACTACCAACCGATCAGCTAAACCAAATCACCAAGCTTATGAACAGATAGTAACTCACCATCTGCACTTTTGCACCACCACCACATACTAGAGAACAAGCAGCCTTAACAAATGATGTATGGATGAGACCCTGGACGTAGAGTGTCCCATCAGTTAGGCATTTACAGATGAACTTAAGAATACAAGTAACAAAAGGTTGCCATCGTTTGGCTCCTAATACGTTCAAGACATGGCCATCCCCATCTCTGGGATTAGCATCTGGCAGATCACAGAGATGACAAGAATCACCCCAAATTCCAGAAAAGGACATACAGAAACACCTAAATGGAGTGTGAGATTCACAGATTTCTGGTTCATTTGAGTGAAGTGATGCAATAGGTTGCATATCTGGACACAAAAAAAGGCACGTTAGTTCAGTAGAAGTTGAAGAATTTTGGTACCCTTCTAACATTATTTGCACTTATCGAACAAAACTATCTGGGAATCAGATTTGTAAACAAGATCACGATTACATTGAACAAAATAATACTTATGGCACATGAAAGTTCTTATCAGTTGGAAAAGGCCACATAACTATAATTAACAGGGAAGAAAGTCCTAAATCTTACTATCACCTTCAATGGGTTGCAAAGTGTCATGGAAGAACATCCGGTACGCCTTCCTTGAGTTGGAACGCAGCAACATTAAGAGATATCCAACAGTTTCAAGTATTACTCCATGCCCAGGACTGCAATTGATTTACAACAGAAAGCATTAAAGCAAAACTCATGAAGAGTGACACCTATTAACCATTGTCTTCTCCAGTTTGTGGTTTGTTGGCAAACAATGAGGTATTTTCTGAAAAGTTTTAACACAGAAGAGTGTTGTGCCTGTGTCATTCTACAACAGATAGGTACCAGTAAAGATAGTAAAGTAACCCAGAAACATCAAATTTTAGAAACTGAAAAGGGAAGAAAAGGGATTGATGGATTGGTGCATAGAGTCAAACAACTTACACAAATTCTGGTTCTGCAAAGAAGGGGATAATACGACCAATCACAGGGAGTTTAGCTTCCGTGATAGAAAACTCCTGGAATGTTCCTTGATGTATGACCAACAAGCTTCAGATACAGCTGTAACTTCCCTCCCGTTGCCTGTCCAACGCACGACAAGGAACTATGAAATTGAGTTTCTCAGAAGTAGCTAATACAGGAGCACATGAAACTGTAAACATCCTATGTTAACCTACACCAATTCTAGCAAAATTCAAGCTAAGAATTATGCAAGGGAACAGAAACAAGAGCTCAAAGAGAGACAGTAATTACCGAGAGAAGGAACAACATAGGTATTCAAAAGATTCGGGATGACAGCCCGAAATCGAATCTCTAGAGCATCTTCGTCTCCGAAATAGTGATGGAGGTTGTTAGATGGAGTGGAGGAGGATGCGGCGACCCGTTTACGGAGTTCGTGAACCAAGCTGGAGAGATTATTGTCGTTCAACATTTCACAATCGCAGAAGCTACGCTCGGCGCTCGCTCCAGTCTCCTCCTCCTTCTTTTCCGCTTCCCTCCCAACCACTGAGAAAGTCTCGTAACCTTTTCCCGCCGCAACGATCGCTGATTCCGGCGAGAGCTTAACGTCGACGTTTCGATCCGTTAACAGTTTCGCCGTTAAAGGTGACGGCGTATTAACGGAAAATCCACTGAACTCGCCGTCTTCGTTTTCATCGGATTCAAGTATTGTGTGAAAACCGGCGGAAATCGGAGATGAAATCAAAGCTTCGTCGTCGTTGTAAACTCTCAACGACTTGTTCTTAATTTTCGGTTTGATTTGAGATTCCGGTTTACTATAATTTCGAATCTCAGGTAAAAGCGAGGATCCGCAACCGTACAAGAAGCAAGCCGGTTATGATTCGCGGCGGCGGGTGAGGTTACGCAAGGAAAATGAAACGTCTGTGAACACTCCGCCGTGAAAGTCTCCTCCTCCTTCTTTTCCCCTTCCCTCCCAATTTTAAAAGAAAATAAAAAGAAAAATCTTTCACTCTCTGGAAAATTTCTCTGAGAAAGCGAAAGAGAAAAGCGTTTTGTTTTAATAGGCTGGCCAGAATTAATTGGGCCTTTTTGTCCCAATTTAGATCGGCTCAGACTGTGATTAGCTTGCAAGAGTTAATTGAGCCTTTTTTTCTCCCGATTTAATTGGGCTCAGACTGTTATTCGCCAACCAGAGTTAATTAGGCCTTTTGGTCCCGATTAAGTTGGGCTCAGACTGTGATTCGGCCAGAGTTAATTGGGCTTTTTGGTGCAGATTTAGTTGGGCTCAAACTGTGCTTGTCTTTTTCCTGTAAAACTCATGTTGTGGACCTTTTGTCCAGGCCATGTATATAATAGGGTATTGAATGTCATTTCTTTCATTTTTTTTTTTAAAATGGGGATGGCTAAAAGTGATAAAGCAAAAATATTATAATCCACTAGATAATCATTTTAACAATATTACTATAATATTCTACGTATTACTTGTATTATTGAAAGAATGATGCATCACTTGAGTCTTGAATAATGGCCCTTCGATTTCAGAAGCTAGGATTTCTCCAATAGGTTTGATACTTTGCAACATTGGTTTAAATGTTAAGATTGCATACTAATTAAAAAAATTAGGGTTTAGGGTTTAGTTACTATTCCCCTCGAGAATCTCGAAAAAATGTGACACACTATTTACCCCAAAAATCTTGAAATACATGCCATACACTATTCATCCCAGGAATCTCTAAAACATGATACACACTATTCATCCCAACAATCTTAAAAAAAATGCGAGACACTATTTATCACGGCAATTTCGAAAAACGTGTTAGACACTATTCACCCACGATATCTCGAAATACATGCCATATAATTATGTAAGTTGAAAGCCCATACTTTCTAATACATCACATATAAATATATACGCATAGCAGAATTCGATTCATGATGTCCCTAATTGGTACAATGTTGACCATACAAATTACATCTTTCTAATACATAACATATAAATATATACGCATAGTGGAATTCGATTCATGATGTCCCTAATTTGCAGGTTGTAACATTTGCTCTTCAAGATATGCGTCTTTTTTCTCTTTCCGATAATATGATATGATTACATCTGATAACATAGACAAGGGTAAGGGTTAGGGTTTAGAGAATCTAAAAAAATGTGTAAGATACTATTCATACCGGAAATCTTGAAAAACATGCCATATAATTATGTAATTATAATGCATGCGAATTAAGTAGTTTTCAGAGTATAATTTTCGGTTTGGTTTATCAATCTAATTTAGTTTTGTTATTTTTGGAAGCTAGAAAGGGTTATCAATCTAGTTTGGTTTTGTTATTTTTGGAAGCTAGAATGGGTTATCAATCTAGTTTGGTTTTGTTATTCTTGTTTCTATTCTAGTTAAATATTTTTAGTTTAGTTAATTTGCACAAAACTAATTAAAACTATGATTTAAACAATATTTTAAAAAATACGTGTATAGTTTCTATTAGGTGTGAACATAATTCTCGTACCGTCTCGTCTTATTTCGTTCTTGAATTGCCGTCCCATTTGGTAATGTATTCTCATATGAGACAAAAAAGTAAAAAGAAAATCTTATGTATAGCAGTGAGGCAATATCTAGAGTTTTCAAAACCTATGTTGCTTTGCTTAGAGAATCTCGAAAAGCGTGCCATACATTATTTATCTTGAAAATCTTGAAAAACATACTAAACACTATTCATCTTGATAATCTCGAAAAACGTGTCAAACACTATTCATCCCAATAATTTATCATGCAAGCCTTGAAAAACGTATAAAAAGAATTATTTATTTAGGGACGACACGAGAATCTCGAAAAATATGCCAAACACTATTCATCTCGGGAATCTAAAAAACATGCTAGACACTATTCACCTACGAAATCTCGAAATACATGCCAAACACTCATCAAAAGAATCTAAAAAAACAAGCGAGATACTATTCATCCCAAAAATCTTGAAAATTGTAGCAGACACAATTGAGCAGAAGAATATCGAATAATACGCCACACACTATTCACCTCGGATATTTCGAAAAATATGTTAGGCACTATTTATCTCGAAAATCTTGTTTAGGGCTAGAGTTTAAGGTTAGGGTTAGGTTTAAATT